>CM069131.1:179080349-179182719 GCA_035221665.1 Okamejei kenojei | reverse complement strand
CATACCAGTGAATTAACCCCAGCACTGTACTCTTTGCTCTAAAGTTGTGAATAGACTGCTGAAGATAATAGTTCTTTTGCTCCGTTAATGAGAGTCAATAGGTTGATGGTGGCAAGAGGTAAAAAGGATAGGAGCCAAGATGATCGATTATTTGGATTCAGGTCAGACACAATCTCATTGATAAATAGGCTTGTGGGACTGGATTATTTAAGCAAAAAAGGTGAATAATAATAAATTTAGAAATCTAGTGGGGAAAAACACAGTAAATCTTGAAAACGAAAGCAAAATTAAATATATATTAATTTGTGCACTGATCAAAAATTTGCAATCGGTAGAAAAAGTCTGCCCCACATTAATAAATAGAATTAATTAATATATCTATATCTAAATTCTTGTAGGCAATGGGAGTAGGTTTTGCCCGTGTTATATTGACTCCTTGACAGACCCAAATCAGGAGCTAACAGCAATACTGAATGGATACAATACCTTGGAGAATGCTCACAGATCAAAAGAGATAGGAGCTGAATGAGCCAATACAGCCCATCAGGTCTACTCCGCCATACAATCCATTCAATTCATGCCTGATCTACTCATCCACCTAACCCATTCGCCTGCAATCCTCCCAGATGGGTCCAATAATTTAAATCCTCCTCCCATTCTCATGCTTGACCTTTCTGTCGTGAACCACCTCTACTGTTAGATTGAGGCCAAACACAATTGGAGGACCAGCACATCATAATTTCATGGGCAGCTTGCAGCCCTAAGTACGAATATTGAACACTCAATTTCAAGTAAGCCCTTGCATTCCCTCTCCTCCCCATTCCCTCCTTACCCAAGTAATCTTGCTGATTATACTGTTTATATCCCTTCATTATCATCTCTTCCTCAGCCAAACAATGGACCGTTGTGGGCTCCACCTCTCCTGAGTCATTGGTGCCGGCTCCTGATTTGTTCTGTACCTTTTCATACCTCTAGTTTTCCCTCGCTCCCTGACTCTCTCTAAGAAGGGTCTCGACCCAAACCTATACCTATTCCCTTTTCTCCAGAGATGCTGTCAGACCCCTGAATTACTCCACATTTTGTGTCCAACTTTGGCCAACTTTTGTCCCGTTTCCAGCTCTCTTCCAGCTTTCTCCCTCTTCCTACAATCAGTTTGAAAGGACCTTGACCCGAAACATCGCCTATCCACTCCTGCAGATACTGCTGCCAGACTAGCTGAATCACCCCAGCACTTGGTACTCTTTGTCCAAATTTGTTGGAATAGCCTGCTTGAACAGTAAATAGTTCTTTGCTTCCGTTAATGAGCTCAATAGGTTTGATGTGGCAAGAGTGGAAAAGGATAGAAGCCAAGACTGAGGCGAAGTAAATATGATTCAGATCAGCACAATCTCATTGATAAATAGGCTCGAGGAACTAAATGAACACCCCTCCCTGTCCCTGGTTTCTAATGTACACCATTTAGGGGAAATATCCATAAAACGGGAGAATCTTGTAAATACATCCCAGTAATTTACAATTTGCTGCAAATAGGGCAAAAAAAATTTCTGAATAAGAACCACGCATTGGAACCAGCGTGCAGAGGGAGCTTGCTGTGACTCTATGCTTGTTAATTTACTCTGGGTGCTTCTTAGATTGCATGAAGTAAACGTCAGAAAGCAGTTTCTAGGCTACAACTGTATTTTTAAGATTGTATCCCGCCCGTACGCCTGAAACCTTGTGCTTCGACTGGAGTTCAGATGCCTTCGAATACAAACAGTTTCCGGGGCTTGTTGCCGTCCGATAGTGAAGGCACCTCGTGTCAATGACCGAGAGCAAATCTCTTTTTGACTTTGGGACTCGGGCACACATTTCCCCTCAACTCTGACAGAAAATATCCAGAACAAAAAATCTGTGGGTCTTTCCTTCTAAAATACCAGAGAGATGAACACCCAGTCAACTTTTAATTTTCTTGTTGATAGAGTCAAGAGTCATAGGTGAGACAGCATGGAACAGGCCCTTCGGCCCAACTTGTCCATACCCGGCCACATGTCCCACTACACTGTTACCCAACTGCCCCTGGTTTTTTTCCATATCCCTCCAACCTGTCCGATCCATGTTGATCTTTGAAGTAGAACATAGAACACTACAGCATTACAGCACAAGAACAGGCCTTTGCCCACAATTGTCTGTGTCGAACATGATGCCAATACCAACTCTAATCTTGATATATCCATATCCTACATTTCATGTGCCTATCCATTAGATTGCCAACATTCCTATCTGACAACCCTCACCCCAGCCCCGCAGCTTGCGTTCCAGGCACTTACCACCTTGTGGCTAAAAAACCTTGGGCAGGAAATCTCCTTTAAACCATTTCCCTTCAAGCATTGCCACCTCCCAATATTTGATTTTCCATCTTGGGACAAAGCAGGAGTCCAAGATGTTTTATTGTCTATGCCCTAAATGTAAATTCCATCACAGCGCAACAGACATGTAAATATATGAATCTGAAAACCCATAACCAAACAAGTATATATGTAGATATAATATATATATATGTAGAGATGAGATATAGATATATAAATACAGTATTTAGATTTATATAGAAAAAACAATACTGACAAATAAATGACAATATATGGCAAAAGCTCCTGTGTGTCTTACCATAAACCCATGCCTCTCTTCACTATAGATGTTTTTAACAGGTCTTCCTGCAACCTCAGGCATCTAGAGAAAACAATCCAAGTCTGTCCACCTCAGCCCTGCAGCAATACCCCCTATTCCAGTATCATTCTGGTAAACTCTTCTGTACTCATTCTGAAGTCTCACATTACACAGTACACATTACTGTAATGGGGTGACCAGAACGGCACCGCAATATTCCAAATGCGGCCTAACCGATAAAGCTGCATCATATATCCCTAACTCTTATACTCCACTCACGTGCCCAGACTATAAAAGTAAGCATACCCAAGGCCTTCTATACCACACCTATCTACTTGTTTGCCACATACTAACAATACCGGAGTTATCCATGGGGTGTTCGTATCAAACTCCTTTCATACATCAATAGCATACAATTTAAAGTGATCTCCACTCACTTCCTGCTGAAGGTATCTGAAGATCACACCATTCTACAAACCGTTCTTTTTTTCCTAGTTGCTTTGCGATTTCTATATTTGGTAAATGTATCTTTATTCTCAATCAGATGCTGCCAGTCAAGTTATAATACGTTGTCTGCTAATGTTCTGTTTGCCAGGCAACAACATAATTGTTTGAAACTTTCTCTTAATATCTCAGGCTTTAATCACCCTTTAGTTTAGTTTAAAACTAAAACTAAACCTTTGGCGTTTAGCCCTGGAGAAACAGGCAGAAACAGGCCCTTTGGCCCACCCGAGTCTGGTGCCGCCACGATCCTGGGGGGGACACTTACAAACTATCCCACACGACACTAGCGATAACTTTACATTATACCAAGCCAATTAGCTACAAAACGCATGTCTTTGAGTGTGGGAGTAAACTGGAGACCCTGGATAAAACCTACGCCGGTCCACGGGGAAAACGTGCCAAAACCTCCGAGGTAGGCAAGCACCCCCGTATTCATGAACTGAACCCTGTCCTCTGACGCTGTAAAGCAGCTACTCTACCGCTGCGCCACTAGCCGCACTCGGTTGCCAATGTATTAGGGTAAAGTAGTCCTAATTCCCTTCTTTTGTCCTGAAAGGCACTACAGATCCAGGGAATGGTTAGGAAAAATCCCGTGATCAGAAGTTTGGCCCTTTTGAAGCCAAAAGAAACAAAAAGCTTTTGTGTCGAAAGAAAAAAAAACCACAACTGAACTGCAAGACTAAGATGGAAAGTGGATCAACACGAAACTTCTAAAATAAATTGGATCTTTACTTAAAGAGAAACATGCATAATGCCTAGCAGAGATTGGCATAAATTGCTCAGATCTTTCCAAAACACTGGAAGTAAATGTGCGGTACCTGTGATATTCTGATTGATGAAACGTCAGTGGACCCCTTAGTAAAGATATGATGTAACTGGAAATTTGTAGTTTGGTAATCAGCCACAGGCACTCTGGATGATAAAAACACACGGACAATCTAAGCAGAGTAGGAGTAATCACACTACTGCTTGAGGCACAAAGTGCTGGATAACTCAATGAGTCAAGCACATCTCTGGAGACATGGAGAAAATGACGTTTCAGTCACACCCTCCTTCAGAAGGTCCGAAGAATGATCCACTAACCTGAAAAGACACTACCAATATCTCCAGAGATGGCTTCCTGACCTAGTTTACCAGCATTTTTGTGATCCTGTTTTAATTTTAAAAAAACCATCATCTGCCAAGTTCCTTGCTGGTTGTAACTGCTGCATGAGGCCATTTGGCCATCAAGATAATCTTCCACATCAATTTATTTTCTCAATCTCACCCTTATGTTTTTCTTGATATTTTCAGTGTCCATAAAGAAAATCTATTAAACTCTTGAATGTAGTTAATGAACAAGCGATCATTGTTTTCTGGTGGAAAGAATTCAATGAAGAGTCGTTATAAATTTTCAGCGAGTGAAGACCAGCTCTGAGTCTTATTCCAAAGATGATGCCCCTCCAGTGTCTCAGGACCTGCCATGTCTGTCGCACTCGAGATTGCAGAATGATCTAGGCAGTGTACGACTATAACCACAGCCTGAAAACGAGGGTCCTGAACCGAATCGTCACCTATCTATATTTCCGTCTGTCCCTCTGAGTTGCTCCAGCCTTTGTCTTTCTTTTTTTGTCAGTTACATCTCATCTGCAGTTCCTTGTTCTACAGTTCAACTGCTTCCAGCCCAATTTTACTTAGGGTCAGAAGTGCAAACAAATCAGTGAATGACTTTAAAAAATTGTATGTATCACCAATATACGTCATCGGGTGATGTTAGTGAGCGGCAAGCCTCACAAGCAGTCCCTCCATTCCATTTCGCGACTTTTTTTGTTATTTTTAGTGCGTCTAAATGTAAGAATTAATGTTTTTCTCGTGTGTTTTTATGTGGGGGTGTGGGAATAGGGGGAAACCGTTTTCAGTCACTTATACCCTCGACGTAGATGCGACTTTTACTCCTTGTCGGATTCTTCGCCCGCCCTCACGGCCTAAACAAAACTGGTTGATGCGGCCTTCCATCGCCAGACCAGAGCTTCAGCAGCAGGCACAGGGTGGACTTTCTATCCCGGAGCCTGGGGATCCCTTGCCGGACGCCAGAAAAGTGCTCTGACCGCTGGCCCGTGGTCTTTAACATCGTGAAGCTCCAGTCTCCGTTAAGAAAGAGACATTCGGGGAACTCCAAGGCGCGGAGTGTTTTCTGATCAACCCAACGTCGGAGTTTCCGATCATCCCGACGAGAGGGCTTGTACATCGTGCCGTCCGTATCGGTGACCTGCCGCGGGTTTAGGCCTCCGATCACGGGTGAACAAAGTAGGAAGATAGACTGAACGTTGCCTGAAAAATGCCTTCAATCAACAGTGGAGGAATGCTGAATTCCACAGTGATGGCTGTTTTTATGCTAAACCCGATCGTGTATTGTGTTTAATATTACTTGTATGGCGTTGGCAACACAAATAACACTGTACCCAATTGGTGCATGTGTCCAATAAATGTGAACTTGAAATTGAACTTGAACTAATGGGGGGGAGTTTATAGTCAAACAATGGTCCTTATGTAGCACCTTGGACAACCCTTTCAGGTAATCCCAAGGCACATACAACCAATGTATCCATGTTTTTGGCTGTATTCACTGTAGTAACAAGAAAAAGGGTTGGCGGCAGCACAGTGGCAACAGAGTTGCTGCCTCATATCGCCAGTGAGGCAGGTTCAAAACTGAACTTTGGGTACTTTGCTGTGTGGACACATTCTCCGTGTGACCACGTAGGTTTTCTCCTAGAACACCGTGAGGGAGGCACAGTGCCGCAATCGTAGAATAGCGCCAGAGACCCGAGTTTCGATCCTGAACTACGGGTACTTGCCTGTTTGAGTCAGTACGTTCCCCCCCGTGACTTGCTGTGCGTTTTTCCTCCAGGATCTCCATTTCTATCCCGCACTCCAAAGTCCGTACATGTTTGTAGGGCTAATTGGCCAGGTATAATTGGTATATTTAGTGTATTAGGAAATGTAATTTGCGCGGGGGGATCGATTGATGGCGCAAACTCAGTGGGCCGAGGGGTCTGTTTCTGTGCTGCATCTCTAAACTAAACTAAACTAAATTCCAGTGGCCCCCCACATCCCAAAGAGGTGCGGATTGTAGATAATTAGCCTTTGTAAAATTGCATCTAATGTATAGAGAGTGGATGAGAAAGTGGGATAACGCAGAACTAGTTGTGAATAGGTTGTGGACTTGATGGGCTAGTTTCCATGCTGTATCTCTAAACTAAAACGTACACAGAGCAAAATCCCCCGGGCTGCAAATAAAACAGGTAATCTGTATTAGTGTACTTGATCGCCTGAAGTAACATTCTGGTCCCATGTTAAAGAGTCCCATCGGTTCTTTGACATCCACTTCAGGGAGGAGAGGGCTTTGGATTTAACATTGCAACCAAAGCGACGTAGCAGTAAATTGTTTCTGCCCAGGTCTCTGGGAGTAGAGTCTTGAAGCTGAGCCTAATGGGAAGACAAGAATAGGACCAAACTGATGCCACCACACAACTGAATGGGCCTCCGGTAACACTGGCCATAAACATAGTTAGAAATCCACACAAGTAACAATGGCCTCGGAAGCAGATCAGAAGCTGAACAATCTATCATCTCTGATGCCACTCCCTCTTTGGGGCGGTTTTTTTTTTTTTTTTTTTTTTTTTTTTTTTTTATGGATTTTTAGAATTTTTCACATGTCCAATTTTACATCTGTGTCTCATGTTTGTTCCGTAACCACTGAATCGGTGCAGTAAACACTCATTCATCCATATATTCAATGCATCCATCAGAATTCTCATGCGGCCAGCCGAAAATATAGAGGAATATTAAACAATTTCATAAAATTTCATGAAGGTGGCATAGAGGTACAGTGGCCAGCTTTGCTGCCTTATAGCGCCAGGACCCGGGTTCGATCCTGACTAAGGGTGCTGTCTGTACAGAGTTTGTAAGCTCTCCCGGTCGACCAGTGGGTTTTCTCCAGGTCCTCCAGTTTTCCTCCAACGCTCCAAAGGCACACAGGGCTTGTAGTAGGTTAATTTGGCTTCAGTAAAAAAAAATGTAAATTGTCCCTAATATGTGTAGGATTTTTGCTGCTGTTATGTCCTTGGAATATGCTGGGCGTGGCCTCGACGAGGCAGCGAGATGTGGGAAATGAAGTCAATGGAAAGGAGATTGGTTTGCGTTTGGGTCTGGGCTGTGTCACAATTCTCTTGTACTTTACTTGCAGTCAGGGATCGAACAATTCGCAAAAGCATTCTACGATGCTTTTTGGAGCAATGGTATACCAACCAGAGAAAGACATAAAATGCAGGAATAAACTCAATGGCCTCAGGCAGCATCTCTGGAGAAAAGAAATAGTGTGTCGATTTGGGTCGAGACCATTCCTATACAACTGTGACAACTTCCATAATCCAAGAGATGACTCCATTTCCCCACGGATGCTGGATGCTGCGATCGGTTCCAGAACACTAATCACATCCAACAGAATATTGCTTTCTGTCTTTCTTTTAAATTGTTTTTTATTGTTTTTTTTTTTCAAAAAACAAGAAAAAAATATCAAAAAACATAAAAACAGCAAAAAAATATTGATACAACATAATATTGTTATTTTGATCACTAGGGATCAGGATTACATTAATAACAGGTATAAACCTAATATGAGACCAGTGTTGTCAAAAATCCACATTTGAATATAGTCTTTAAAAGAAAAACTCACAAAAATAGAAAAAAACCCACCAAGATAAAAAGACAAAAAGAAAAGGAAAAAAGGTAAAAAACAAGACCTCCTAAAAAAAATGAAAAAAAAGAAAGAAAAAATAAATAATAGATTTCAACAATTTTAGTCTGGTATTTGTCATCAAGTCCTGGGTCGGCTGAGGATTCCAGGAACCACCACATCCATCTAGTACCAAAGAACAGAACAATTTAATCTGGTCATCCTTGCATGGTTTACTAATGCAAGCATTTTAATTTAATTTAGAGATACAGCACGGAAACAGGCCTTCGGCCCATTGAGTCTGCACGACTAGCGATCCCCGCACACTAACGCAGTCCTGCACACACTCGCCTCCAGGACAATTTTACATACATACCAAGTCAATTAACATACAAACATGTATGCTTTGGAGTGTGGGAGGAAACTAAAAGATCTCGGAGAAGAAGAAAACTCACGCAGGTCGTGTGGAGAACGTACAAATCCGTACAGACAACACCCGCAATCAGGATCGAACCCGGGTCCTCCAGGCGCTGTAAAGGCAGTAGCTCTACTGCTGCGCCACCTGTTCCACCCAAACACTGTTAATACTATCTTTTTATCAAATTTAAAGGAGGGATGCCTCCATTTTTACATAAGGCGTTTTAGCAAAATACTACAAAAATGGCTTTGCCTCAGCAAGGGAGCTTTTGATGGAAATGGCACCTGTTAGGGTTAGGGTTAGGGTTAGGGTTAGGGTTTAGGGTTAGGGTTAGGGTTAGGGTTAGGTTTAGGGTTTAGGGTTAGGGTTAACTTTCTTTCTTGCTGTGTTCAACATCAACAATGTGATGATTAAATGACCTTGAAAGCTTGTAAATGGGACTCTTGGGTAACTTCGTCAGTGACATCCTTCATTGAGATGAATATGTTTAAAAACTCAAAACATAATTTCTCTCAGGAATAATTGCTATCATGAGCAGAAGATGGACTCTGGTGTTTTCTGCCGAAAAGTGGCTAAACCTATAGATCCCAATGGATATCAAAGGAAAAATGTTCTTTCCGCGAGCATTGAATTGCCTTTGTTAGGTGAGCAATAGAAAGAATGAGACCATGATTGCTTCAGCAAGCAAAGGAGAAATAGGAATTATTTAAAACAATTTCAATAGCTGACGGGAAAGTGGAACTGTGCATAGAAATGGCTGACTTTCAGAATTAATAAACGAGCTGTATGTACTGAGGGTATGTGATAATACGGATCCTCCACTGTGTTCAAGGTAATGAGATTTTCAAAGCATTTGGAAGAGTGCACTTGAGTGAAAATTATTAACTGAGATGCGTTGAGTGGAAGTGAGGGTATTGGAAAGGTCCAAGGTCCTAACGTTACATACAAGCGAATAACGGTTGACAGGTTGTGTTCAGTTATGCAGCAGTGAGTTTGGTGGGATATGGTCATATCCTTTTTTTTGTAGAGAGTTTCATGTTGGAATGCTTGACGTTGAGCTGAGTTTGAGTTTGAGTTGAGTTTCTTGTCACGTGTACCGAGGTACAGACCCCCACCCCCCCCCCTGAAAAACTTTGTTGCGTGCTAACAATCAGTGGAAATAGAATACAATCGAGCCGTCCACACTGCACCAGATACATGATAAAGGGAAAAAAAAAACGTGAATCATGTTTAGTGCAAGGTAAAGTCCAGTAGAGTCCGATCAAAGGTCGTCCAAGGGTCTCCAATCAGTAGATAGTAGCTCAGGACTGCTCTATAGTTGTTGGTGGGATGGCTCTCGTTGCTGATAACAGCTGGGTGGAAACTGTCCCAGAAATCTGGAGATGTGATGTGGTTGCTGTTATTAGTCAGTCGAGTACAATCAAGACCAGTTACCCTGCTTAGGTCATTTGATGAATTTATGTTACGTGTCAAGGTCCCATACTGGGAATAATGGGGGTAGGAGATTGCAACCTTCACGTGGTCCACCCTGTTTCGATTAATGCAATCAACTCGACGTGCACAAACGGAAGATCAAGTAGAACAAGTTGTCCAACAACTTTAGGCTTGTGCACGCCACACGGAAGAAGAAACTGGAATAAGTTTGCCCCAAATCCCATACAGGCGGCCTATCATAGAAAACATATAAAGATTATCATAGGGTTTGGATATGATAGACAGGAAACATGTTCCCGATGTTGGGGATGTCTAGAACCAGAGGCCACAGTTTAAGAATAAGGGGTAAGCCATTTAGAACGGAGATGAGGAAACCCTTTTTCACACAGAGAGTTGTGAGTCTGTGGAGTTTTCTGCCTCAGACTGCGGAGGCCAGTTCTCTGGATATATTTTCAAGAGAGAGCTAGAAAGGGCTCTTAAGGATAGTGGAGTGACCTGCCAGTGAAATTCCCCGTATGTTGCAAAACATACTTGGCGATTATAATCTGATTCTGATTCTGATTCTGATTCTGATTCTGAGTCAGGGGATATGTGGTGAAGGCAGGAAAGGGGTACTGATTGTGGATGATCAGCCATGATCACATTGAATGGCGGTGCTGGGTCGAAGGGACGAATGGCCTACTCCTGCACCTATTGTCCACTGTCTATTGTCTTTGGAGCGTGGGAGGAAACCGAAGATCTCGGAGAAAACCCACGCAGGTCATGCGGAGAACATACAAAATCTGTATAGACAGCATCCGCAGTCAGGATCGCATCCGTAGTCAGGATCTATTGTCTATTGTCTATCCAGACAACTGTGGGAATGGGTTGCCTCGTTTATGGGATCTGATTATCTACTCTAGCTCACATTCCTGTCCATCGTCCACGAATAAATGTTTTTTAGCATCGCTTTAGGTACAGATCTGAATTCGCTCAATGGCAGGTTCAATAACAGCTACAGCCCACACCCCCCCTGCCGGGTCCCACTTTCTTCTCTCGGTGGCATGTTCTCGTCTGACCTTGATTCTTTTATCCCTAAGACCTATATCTAACTCTCTCTTTTGGTTGTGTAAAGATTGTGGTTGAAAGGTCACCAGAAGTAGGTGGGAATGAAAAGTTGATTTCAGTTTTAGTTTTGAGATACAGTGCGGAAATAGGCCCTTCGGCCCATCCAGCCCGCACCGACCAGCGATCCCCGCACATTAACACTATCCAGCACACACTAGGGACAATTTTTCCATTTACACCAAGTCAAGCAACCTACAAACCTGTATGTCTTTGGGTGTGGGAGGAAAACCGAAGATCTCGGACAAAACCCATGCCGGTTGAAATGGGCAATCAGATTAGCTATGGCCTGGACAATGATGGAACGGATTTGAGGAATCGAGTGGCCTACTCCTGTACCTAGTTTATATATTCATATGTTCATATCATCCTCACTCATTCTCACACTGTCAAACTGAGGTGCAGCAAATTTCTTGCACAAACTCCTTCAAACTTCAGAAAGACCAAAAGGATGCAGCATTGCAAGGTCCTGTCCTGGGTAAGGTTGTCATTTCCTAATCCTCAACTCTTAATTTTATTTTAGTTTAGTTTTGAGATACAGCGTGGAATCAGGCCCTTCAGCCCACCGGGTCCGCACAGTCCAGCGATCCCCGCACATTAACACCATCCTACACACACTTAGGGACAATTTACAAATTTACCAAGCCATTTAACCTATGAACCTGTACGTCTTTGACAGGTTTTTCTTTTCCCACTTTTCTGATGGCATCTAGTTTTGTTTCTTCACTTGCATCTTTTTAGTGAAAACCACTCTCAACGAATTTGAAGCACAATAAATGCTTAAACATTGATTGATTTCCCAGAACAATGCGAATGGAAAAAAGTTTAGGGAGAGTTGCATCTGTCTTTCCATAACCCTGTGTACAATTTACAACTTTCTGTTGGAATGTAAAGCAGTCAAGATGAGTTGGCATGTCTTCAATAAATCTCACCAGTTTCTTTCAGATGCATCACAGAAAGCATCCCATCAAGATGCATCACAGCTTGATAAAGCTTGACTACTCTGCCCTGGACTGCAAGAAACTGCAGAGGTTTGTTGTCGCAGCCCCGTCCATCACGCAAACCAGCCTCATTCCCATCAACTCCATTCAGGATTTGCCATTGTGCTTTCTGCAGTGGATAATCAACAGATTCCATATAACAATTACAGCACGGAAACAGGCCCTCTCGGCCCTTCCAGTCCGTGCCGACCATTTGTTTTCCCCTAGTCCCATCTACCTGCACTCAGACCATACCCCTCCATTCCCTTCACGTCCATATACCTATCCACTTTACTTTTAAATGTTAAAATCGATCCTGCCTCCACCACTTCTGCTGGAAGCTCATTCCACACAGCCACCACCCTCTGAGTAAAGAAGTTCCCCCTCACGTTACCCCTAAACTTCTGTCCCTTAATTCTCATGTCATGCCCTCTTGTTTGAATCTTCCCTACCCTCAATACCCTATAAAAGGCATCCCACTGGCTGTTTGAACCTCCAGTTGAAGATGTGGATACAAGGAACTGCAGATGCTTGCTTACAAAAAAAGACATAAAGTGCAGGAGTACTAAGTAGGTATTGGTCAGGATTGCACTGGAGTGCTTTCTATAATGGGCCAGACCCACTTAGGCGATTTTGTCAGTGGACTGCCTTGACTGTCAAGTTGCCGGCAGTCGCTGAAAAACCGGGAACTGGATCGGCGACTGTCAGAGTGGAACACACACACACATCGCAAAGGCCGGAGCCAGGGCAAGCAGGGGAAGCGCTATCTGAAATTCACATGGTGCAAAGCCAAGGTGATACAGACACACACCAAGATGAACAGGAAGGTTGGCGATATAATTATGACGGCTAGCACAGTGTACGGTAAGTCCTTTAAAAGAGGCGGGGAGAGGGGGGAGGGGAGGGGGGGGAGAAGGGGAAGAAGGAGTGGAGAAGGAGCGGAGAAGGAGCGGAGAAGGAGCGGAGACAACTTTTAAGAAGCCAGACAACTTTTAATAAGCCAGAAACACACAGCTGAGGAGTTCGGCGGACATTTAACATTATCGGTCAGTTATCCTTGGTTCTGAAAACTCCTGCTTACGTTTTTTTTCCCCAATGAGCCAATGAAAATGCCCGGTCAGCAAAGGCGATTAACTAAAACTACCTACGACTACCTCGACTACCCTTAACTACATGGCGACTCCACTACAACTGCACCTAAAACTACAGGATTATCAATTATCTCCATGGCAACCAATTTCTGGTCGCAGAAAATTTTTCAACATGTTGAAAAATCTGCGGCGACCATAATGAGGCCGCAACTAGTTCCCAGAATGCGGGAACTCCTCGCGACCATGAAGGAGACTCACCAGAGACCACCAGCGAACATGTGGCGACCATGTGGCGATCATGAGGCGAGCGCAGTTTCCTGCAATCACCTAAAAAGTAGCCTGAGTGGGACAGGCCCATAAGTCCCATGGTATATTTTATTCTCAACTGTGAGGATTGACTCGGCCTGGTTTAAGATTATTATTTGAGAGATGTCTCCACTGTTTAAAACTGCTCTGAAATGCTAATCTAGTTTACCTGATCACTAATGCTGAGAGTGTATGCTCAGTGTTGTGGAACAATAAGACAGTTACCAAGAGGTCAAGTTTAGTTTAGTTCAGAGATATAGCGCGGAAACAGGTCCTTCGGCCCACCGAGTGTGAACTAGCATTTCCTGCACACTAACACTATCCTACACATACTAGGGACAATTTACAATTTTACCGAAACCAATTAACGTACATTCCTAAGATAGACGTAAAAAGCTGGAGTAACTCAGCGGGACGGGCAGCATCTCTGGAGTAGGACGGGTGTCAGGGGTTATACATAAAAAGCACTATTGGCTATTGACTATTGAAGGGGAGAAGACAGGAGAATGAGGTTGAGAGGGAACGATAGATCAGCCATGATTTAATGGCAGAATAGGCTTGATGGGCTGAATGGCCTAATTCTGCTCCTATCACATGACTTTAAGAACACATGGCCTGAAAATAGACAAGTTGCATGTGACAGATCATGGTCTTAAAACACAATAAAATGCTCCAAAAACACTTTCTGCATTACATTTGAAACTTTATGAGGGGTGTGTGAAATCTGTCACAGGTCCTTCATCAATGCTGGGCCTAAATCCTTGAACTCCCTGCCCAACAGTTTTAGTTTAGAGATACATTGCGGAAACAGGCCCTTTGTTCCACTGAGTCCACGCTGGCCTGCGATCAACTGTTTTATTAAACCTTTTTTAGGCTCTTGGAGAAACAGTGCAGAAACAGGCCCTTCAGCCCACTGAGTCCGTGCCGACCAGCGATCACTCCCTTCGCTTACATACCCTACAACTAGGAGCAGTTTGCAATTTTTACTGAAGCCAACTAATCTACAAATCTGTATACCTTTGGAGTGTGGAAGGAAACCAGAGCACCCGGAGAAAATGCATGCAGTCACAGGGAGAATGTACAAACTCCGCACAGACAGCACCCGTAGTCAGGATCGAACCCAGGTTTCTGGCTCTGTAAGGCAGCAACTCTACTGCTGCACCACTGTGCTGCCCCAAGGAGTACGTTTACCCGAAGGAATGAAGTGATTGAAGAAGGCAGCTCACCACCACCTTCTTGCGGTCAATTTGAGAAAGCTGGCTTTGGCCCAGACATACAAGTCCTTAGAGAATATAAAAAAAGACGAGGAACATTATTAAATACTTTTTATTTAAACTTACACATAAAACATGTCCAAAAAAAAGACACCTTGCCTGCGTGAACAGTGGCACAGATATAATTCTGGGCCTCTAGTTACCATTATAGATACATGAGTCCCTGCTAAGAGATTGTTCAAGTCAGCCTAGCAATTTGAAAAACACATCCATACCAAATTGCCATCCTTTAATGAAAGTGCATTGGTGCCTGTGTTGGTTTATTTGATCTTAGCCAGCTGAAGGTTTGTGTGCTAGAAATTCGCTCCCAGGCTGTGAAACCATTGTCCCAAAAAACAATTTTCAATTTAGCACAATGAATTTCTGCAGAGATTACCTTGCAAAGACTTAAATGAACTACCTCGGCTGCTTGCGTTTTTTTATTTTTAGAAGATATTGTTAACCCGCTCGGTGCAATGATTTCAATCTCTTATTTCTCCCATCTTTTCGGATCGGCATTAGAAGAAAGGTAGCACGTGTAAAATAACACTTATCTCACTCATTGTCCAACTGGTTAAAGCGGGGTGGGAGATTGCAACCTTCACGTGGTCCGCCCTGTTTCAACTAATGCAATCAACTCGACGTGCACAAACGGAAGATCAAATAGAACAAGTTGTCCAACAACTTTAGGCTGTGCACGCCACATGAAAGAAGGACGGGTTAAAGTCACTGATCCCAAAGATACATGGAGGACCCCGTGTGGGGAAACCGCTGAAAGGGAGAACAAAGGAGGACCCAGTGTAGGGGGGTGGGGGGGGGGGGGGGGGGGGGGGGGGGGGGGGGGGGGGGGGAGGGGGACTGCTGAAAACTACGGTGGAGCACAAGTGGAATGCATTAAATATGGTTTGTGTTAAAATGGGACACTTGTAACCTTGTCAACGCTCTTTAGGTGGCGCCTCTTTGCAAAACAAAGAATATCACTGTTACTTGTCCCACGTGACAATAAAGTATTCATTAATTTATTCATTCAGTTATTAATCAGTCAATCAATTAATTAAATAATTAATCAACTCATTCATTCATGGAGCAGGAGGCCATTAAAACTATTACTCCAGTTCAAGTAATTTAACCTGGTAATGCTGTCGAGAGTGAACATGGCATTCTTTGCCACAACAGCCTTCTATGACAAAGAATTCCACAGATTCACCACCCTAAACTAAACATGGATAGGTGACGTTTCAGGCCTGGACAGCAGATAACCTTCTCCAAGGAGCCTGGCAAATTCCCTCAGTATAGGATCTCTAGGGTAACTTGTGCGTATCACTGCTCACTCTTCTTTGGGCTGGAGCAGACCATTTAGTTTAGTATAACTTTAGGTACAGCGCGGAAACGGGCTCTTCCGCCCACCGACCAGCGATCCCCGCACGTTAACACTACCCTACACACACCAGGGACAATTTTTACATTAACCAAGCCAATTAACCTCCAAACCTGTATGTCTTTGGTGCGGGAGGAAACTGAACATCGTGGTGATAACCCACGCAGGTCACGGGGAGTTTGTACGTACAAACTCCGTGCAGACAGCACCCGTAGTCAGGATCGAACCCGGGTTTCCGGCGCTGTAAGGCAGCAACTCTATCGCTGCAAGTGCTACAAGGCAGGAGCTCTACCGCTGCGCCACCGTGCAGCACGCATATTTAATAGGAACTGAGAACATCAAGTACCCCTTGGCAAGTTACTAGTACCTTAATGTGGCAGGCTGCTAATAAACCTCTTTCTTCACTGTATTTCACTCTTTAACTGAGACGAAAAGTCACTTAGCATCAACTTGATTTGCAGCAACAGGAAGAAACACTTTGGCTGCAATGATAATAAATTAAAGCCAATTGATTCCTTTTTAGTGCATTGCATTTAAAGTATTCAACACAAAGGTTGTTGTGTGCTTCATTTTTTGCGACACTGTAATTCTTTTCAGGCTGTTCTGAAACAGCGCCAATTAAAACCTTTAAAAAGGAATTGGGGGGGGGGGGGGGGACAAAAAGCAGGGCCATGGGGAAAGGTGAAGGAGTGGGATTGTTTGTGTTGTGCTACAGGGAGCAAATGGTCTTTTGTCATTACTACCCTGTTTGATAGGTACATTTTCTTCATTCACTTTTTCTTACAGCCACCCCGCTTAAAACATAGAACATAAAGTTGCACAGCGTAGGAACATGCCTATGCTGAACATGATGTCAAGATAAACTAATCTCATCTGCCTGCACGTGATCCATACCCCTCCATACCTTGTATATCCATCTACCTACCTGAGCCTCTGAAATGTCACTATCATATCTGGCTCCACCGCAACACACATATTCGAGATAAAGAGCTGGAGAAATCTTTTTTCCAGATATATTTCTTTCATGATCCTTTCTGTCCTGTGCCTCCTCCACTATCAGAGTGAGGCTACATGCAAATTAGAGGGATAGCACCTCATATTTTGCTTGGGCAGTTTACACCCCAGCAGTGTGAACATTGATTTCTCTCATTTCTAGTATTGTAACTCCTCCCCCCCCCCCCCCCCCTTCTCCCTGCCTTCCCCCATCCTAGTCGTCCTACTAGTTTCACTGTTTGCACCCTTGTAACCCTCTCTACCACAGATACATTCTGACCAGCTACAATACGATACGGTAGAACTTTATTTTTCCCATGAGGGAAATTGAGATTTGTCAGTGCAAAAATAGTTTTTGTGTTATGTAAAGCATCTGCACCTAACACTGTGCAATCTGCTGAGTTTTTCTAACATTTGTGGTTTATTTCTGCACAAAAGCAATTGGTGGCAGTTGAAGGAAGATATTGATTCATTTTGTTGGAAATATCCAGTTTGTAGCTTGATAATCAGCACAAAAGGGGAATCCTTCACTACATCAGGTGGACCAGCCATGGTGCAAGAGGGCGCACACTCACAAAGGGAAATTGGGTCAAACTTTACATTCGGCACCAGAGGCTTGGGACAGATGCAGAGGCTGATTTCTTAGTACAGTCCTGGAGAATTTTATCATTTTATCGGGATGCATCACATCATGGTTTGGGAACAGCTCCATTCAAGACCGCAAGAGATTGCAGAGAATTGTGGAAGCAGCCAAGACCATCACCCAAATCAACCTCCCTTCCATTGACTCCATTTACACCTCACTCTGCTTCAGCAAACCCAGCAACACAATCAATGATGAGTCGCGGGCTGGCCACTTCCTGTTCTCCTCTCTCCCATTGGGCAAAAGGTATCGAAGTTTGAAAACGCACAACTCCAGATTCAGGGTCACACACACACTCCAAAGACGTGCAGAGTTAGTGGTTAATTGGCCGGTAAAATTGTACATTGTGCTCAACGTGTAGGATAGTGTTAGTGTGCGGGAATCGCTGGTCGGTGTTGACTCGGTGGGCAGAAGGGCCTGTTACATGCTGTACCTCTAAACTAAACTAAATCCTTCTGCTTAACAACACTCCCCGTCGACCTGTGACACCACTTACAGGTAACTGTACCTGCGTTCCTAGATCCCTCTGCTCTTTATGTTGATCGGTTGGGCAGGTGGGCTGAGGAATGATTGAAGGAATTTAATGTGTGGTGCTGTATTTAGGGGCAGAATGATCGGGCTCTGGGGAGTGTTGAAGAGCAGAGGGACCTATGAATGCAGGTAAACAGTACACTGAAAGTGGCATCAGAGGTAGGTAGGCTGGACCAAAAGGCTTTTGACATATTGGCCAGAATATTGAGTATAGGGGTTGGGAGGTCATGTTGCAGTTGTATAAGACGTGGGTGAGGCCGCATTTAGTGTATTGAGTTCAGTTATGGGCACTGTGTTACAGGAAAGATGTTGTCAAGCCGGAAAGGGTTCCAGAGAAGATTTACTAGGATGTTGCCAAGATTCAGTTGAGCCAGGGACTATCCCAACACCTCAGAAATATTTAGACAGGTACATGGATAGTAGACACAAAATGCTGGAATAATTCAGTGGTTCTGTCAGCTTCTCTGGAGAAAAGGCTTTTGACACATTGGCCTTCATCAATCAGACTATTGAGTATAGGAGTTGGGAGGTTATGTTGCAGTTGTATAAGACGTGGTTGAGGCTGCATTTAGTGGTTCAGTTCTGGGCACCGTGTTATAGGAAAGATGTTGTCAAGCTGGTGAGGGGGCAGAGAAGTTTTACGAGGATATTGCCAGGACTCGAGTGCCTGAGCTACAGGTAAAAGTCGACTAGGCTGAGAGTCTATTCCCTGGAGCACTGGAGGATGAGGGGTGACCTTATAGAACAACAACAATACAGTGCAATCGGTTTTATTCATCACATAAAGTGCAAGTGAAATGAATTTGCCAGCAGCGGTACAATGAAAAAAGAACACACAAAACCACAATAAACATTTAACACAAACATCCACCACAGCATTCATCACTGTGGTGGAAGGCACAACATTGGCCAGTCCTCCTCTATTTCCCCTGTGGTCGGGACCTCCACCCTCCACAGCCGTCGCTGCAGGCGTCCAGATGTGTAGTCCAGGTAAGTCCAGGTAAGTCCTGAATCGGTGCTTCCCTTCCGGAGACCGCAGCTTCAGGTTGGTGTAGGCCGCAGGCCGCCGGTCAAAGATCTAAAGTCCCCGTCGCGCCGCAGCCAGAAGCACCACAGACCTTAGGGTCGGCGGTCGGAGCTCCCCTCCAGGGATCCCCGGCGAAGGACCCCGCTCCTGATGGTAAGACCAGGCCGCGCCAGCTCCACGACGAAAGCGTCCTTGCTGCGCCTGCAGCTGAAGCCCCGGGCGCGTCTCAGGGAAAGGCCACACCGATCCTTGTTGTGAGGCCACGGGGGTGGCAACATGGAAAAAGTCGCCTCTCCACGGAGGAGGTGACCAAAGTGGTTTCCCCCTTACCCCCCCACACCACCCCCCACACAAGGCACACAGAGAAACATTAAAAACATACATTGGGACATACTAAAAAACAAAAAAAGTAGAAAGAACTAACACGCTGCTGACAGGGCTGCCGGCCCGCAGCGCCCCCACAAACTAGAGGTGTTTAATATCATGAAAGTAATAGACCAGGTAGATGCACAGAGTCTCCTGCCCAGAATAGGTGAATCGAGGACCAGAGGATATAGGTTTAAGGTGAAGGGGAAAATATTTAATAGGAATCTGAGGGGAACCTTTTCAAGCAAAAGGTGGTGGGTGTGCGGAAAGAGCTGCCAGAGGAGGCAGTTGAGGCTGGGGCTATCCCAACGTTGAAGAAACACTTAGACAGGTACAGGGATAGGACAGGTTTAAGTTCAAGTTCAAGTTACATTTATTGCCATCCCCAAACTTACAGGGTAACCGTGCTCCTAGATCCCTCCACTCTCGATCTTGATCGATTTCCATTTTGTGCTGAGGAATGGTTGATGTGTCGGGTCCTGGGTCGGGTCCTGGGCTGGGTCCTGGGATGGGTCCTGCATGGATGGTTCCCTGTGTTAGCAGTGTCGCTCCCACCACCACCAGTAGCAGCGCTCCCCACATCATGTCCGGGCTCTGCTCAGTTTCTGGATCCTTCCGTCTGTGGGGACAGTTCTGTGCAAAGATTATAGAGGAGCTCCTCTATAATCTTTGGTTCTGTGTCTGGAGGCGGGACGAGTCTTTATGTCCGTCCTAGTCCCACCTCCTCCCTCCCCCCCTCTCTCTCTCCCTCCCTCTCTCTCTCCCTCCTTCTCTCTCTCCCTCTCTCCCTCTCTCCCTCCCTCTCCCCCCCTTACTTATAGCCCTCCTTCTCTCTCTCACCTGACTTTGTTTATCACCCAATCCATCCCTCCAGGCCTGGGCAGAGTTTGAGCGCTGTGTAAATTCCCCTCGAACTTTGAATAACGTTCGGGACTGGACTGCTGAGCAAGTCTCCCTGAGGGGGAGAGAGGGAGAGGTCATGAGGAAACTTTGTGAGTAATCGGACCAATATGAGGTGTTGCACTTTAGGAGGTCGAATGTAAGGAGAAAGTCTACAGTGAACGGCAAGGACCTGAACAGCATCAATGGGATATGTTGGCCGGTGTGGGCAAGATGGGCCGAAGGGCTTTTATCCATGCTGTATCACTCTATGACCTCTAATCAGCCCTTGCACATCTAAGTGCGTGTATGTTCAAACCCTCAGCTTGTTTGCTTTGGTAAATCGTCCCACGTGTGTGGGTTAGTGCTAGTGTACAGAGAAATGTGAGTTGTATTCAGGGGCAGAACCTGCACAGAGGATTGTCGGGCTCTGGGCAGGATTGTGGAGCAGGGGGATCTAGGAGCGCAGGTACACAGTTCCCTCAAAGTGGCGTCACAGTAGACAGGGAGTGTTGTTGAGTGCCCCATGAAATCTTTCCCCCCTGTCACCTTAAACCTTTGTCCTCTGGTTCTCGACTCCACCACTCTGGGCACAGTGTTTCAGTGCCAACGCCCTTACTCTCCCGCACACTCACACACACTCATACACTCACACACACTCTCACACTCCTACACACACACAGTCACATACACACTCACACACTCACACACACTCTCACACACTCACACACAGACACTCACACACACACTCACACACACTCACACACACTCTCACATTCACCCACCCACCACACACTCACACACACTCTTACACACTCACTCTCACACTCGCACACACTCACACTCGCACACACACTCTCACATTCACCCACGCACGCACACACACTCACACTCACACACACTCACACACATTCACATACACATAAACACTCACTCACACACACTCCCACACACACACACTCATGCACTCACACTCACGCACTCACACACACCTACCCACCCACACCCACTCACTCACCCACTCACACCTGCAATGGACCACAACTTGCCTTCATTCGACGCCGGATCCACACCCTCAACAAACGCTCCCTCTCCTACCTGGACACAAGCCTGCCCGCCTCCAGACCGGTCCCTCCACTGACACTCCGTGACTCGACCGACCGCCCGCAGGCCCGGAGCTCCAACGCTGGACCGCGGTGCCTCCTGCACGACCACCATGAGGCCGAGATGGCCACCACGAGGAGCAGCAACAACATCCACCGCCTCTCCGACCCTCACCGCCTTCCCGGCTAAACCCAGGCACGGACAACCGTAACTGCCACTGCTACCGACTCTCACCACCTCCCCGGGGCCACTTGCACTGTCTTCCCAGGGCCACCGAAGCTGCTGCTGCCGACACGTATCTCTACTCCAAACCCCCACGGGCCTCCACCAGTGACTCTGCCAACCCTTGCCTCTTCACCGGCCACCAGCGGGCCAGAGGCGTCATCTCACCAGAGTTCCCGGCGCACCAATACGCCACAACCTCCACCATGGAGACAGCACCTGGACCGACTCTGATGCGTCCTAGTACTCCCCCCCCCCCCCCCACCTCCTCCTACAATGAATCGCAGTAGTGATGGGTCTTCCCCTTCCCCCTCTTTTAATCAGGAAATTAAGAAAAGGTTAACATTTTTAAAAAGCCTGTGTCCAAATAACATTCACACAAGAATTCACAATATAACATGATTTTTAAATCTCATTGTCATGAATTTATAGGCCAAATTGAAGGAATTTAGTGTTTAATTCCCGTAAATTAATGACCATTTAAATCATCTTGCGAGCGGGTTTTTGTGGAACGCGATCATTTGGAACGTTGCGGTTTGCGGTGAATTTGACCCACACACCGGCAGGAAAAATACTGCCGGTTTGTATATTTTTTAAGTCACCTTTTTGCAACATGAAATTTTGATTAAAGGCTTCCTAAGAAGCATGTTTTATGTAAAAATAAACTGTGTACCTTGTTTTGTCCCCGACGTGAGATCCGTCCCGTTGTCGGCGTTCACGGCGTTAGAAGATGATTTTTAATTTACTCATGCTAATAAATGATCCAGCGTAGTTTAAAAATAACTTCATAAATCAAATGTTAGAGCGATTTCTCTTCAGCAACTAAACCACCTGAGATTAATCGATTTGAATGGTCTGGGGAAAACGGCATTTTAAACCCATCCCCCCTCTCAAAGGCGCCAAAGTCGCGCACACGGGCAGTGGCAGAACTGCAGCGCCGCTAAAGGTACATTTTGTAACATACCTATATACACCTCTATAAGATCACCCCACATCCTCCTGTAACCCCAGGAATAAATTCCTAGCCTGCTCAACCTCTCCCTGCATCTCTGTCCCCTCGAGTCCTGGCATCATCCTGGTAAATCTTCTCTGTACCCTTTCTAGCTTAACAACATCTTTCCAGTAACACGGTGCTTAGAACTGAACTCAATACACTAAATGCGGCCTCACCCACATCTTATACAACTGCAACATGACCTCCTACATCAAGATTGAACAATGAAGGCCAATGTGCCACAATCCTTTTTGACCAACCCAGCTACCCGTGATGCCACTTTCAGAGAACTGTGTACCTGTGCTTTGGAGTGTGTGTGTGTGACCCCGATAAGTGTGTGACAGGACAGTATAGATGTTCCTTATTACCCCACACCCCTTCCCCTCTTTACCTACGGATGGTACAGAAGTGATCTCACTAACTCTGACTCATCTGACTGTTTATCCCGCAGTCCATCTCTCCAGGTGTGGGCAGAGTTTGCCCACTGTACTAATCACCCTCGAACTTTGAATAATGTTCGGGCTGCTGAGCAAGTCTCCCTGAGGAGGAGAGAGGGAGAGTTCACGGGGAGGGATTGAGGGCGATACAGGGAACAGAGTTTGTACCTTCTCCCCGTGACCACGAGCATCTTCTCAGGGTGCTCCGGTTTCCTCCCACGCTCCAAAGATTTGCGAGTTTGTAGGTTAATTGGCTTCATTTCAATTGTAAATTGTCCCTCATGTGTGTGGGATAGTGTTAGTGTATGGGGTGATTGCTGGTCATCGCGGACTTGACGGGCCGAAGCTCCTGTTTCCACACTGTATCTCTAAACTAAACTAAATCCCCATGTGTATGTACCTGCCCTCCTACATCCTCTGCTCTACAACACTCCCTAACTACCTGTGACGCCACTTTCAGGGAACTGTGTACCTGCGCTCCTCGATCCCTCTGCTCAACTTTCATGGAGCTCTGGACTTGCCGTTCACTGTAGAGTTTCTCCTTACATTCGACCTCCTACATTGCACCGCCCTCTGAGGCAGAAAATTCCACACACTCACAACTCTCTGTGTGAAAAAGTTTTCATAATCTCCGCTCTAAATGGCTTACCACTTATTCTTAAACTGTGGCCCCTAGTTCTGGACTCCTCCTGTAGCGGCAGATTTTCATATCTTTCAGGTAATTAGCACCCTAGCCGCTATTTGGATGAGAATGGTTGAAGGGGGTGTCTTCTAAACGCATGCAAGCTCACTTACAGAGACCTGCAGAGCTTCTTCTCAGATATGGCTTCAAAACACAGTCTTTTGATAAATAAATGCTTTATTGTTGATAGAAAACAGTAAGATACATCCAAGTTTCTTCCGACTCGTTACTGCAATCTTCTTCGAACTCCAGCTTATTACTTTAGACATTAGAAAACTCCTCGTGTCTCCGTAACACTAGCATGATCTGGCATGGTAGAAGGGTTAACCTTCCCCATCGTCTCTCCAAACTAATCTAAAAACTAAACTTCTGCGCGAGAATCTAAGCTCCAAACATGCCCCAAAACACATCATAAATCCCACCCACAATATAACGAGCAGTCTAAAATTTAAAGACACATGCCATCATCAATGACATACGAAACAGACCAAATGGCCACTAGGCCCCCAACATTGGGAACATGTTTCCTGCCTCTAGCATGTCCAAAACCTTAATAATCTTATATGTTACAATAAAATCTCCTCTCGTCCTTCTAAATTCCAGAGTATACAAGCCCAGCCACTCCATTCTCTCAGCATATGACAGTCCCGCCATCCAGGGAATAAGCGTTTAACAGATTTATTGAATAAAATGTATTGACTTGGAGGGACGTCAGAGATGCCAGAATTTAAGAATTGTTGGTGTTCAAGAGGGCAAAGAGGGAAATAAAGACCTCCATGATTTTGCTGCAGACTTATTAAAAAAAGTTTTAAATTTAGATCTGTACTAGGTTGGGCACACAGAGCACTGAGACATCGCCCGAGTGCGAGCGCCCCCTAAGACAACTGATAATGAAGGTGCAATATGACCATGTTTTGGATGATATTATGAAAAAAATCACTGGCAACAGAAATTTCCTATTTGAAGGAGACAAGATTAGTATATTTAGAGATTATCCTGTAGAGGTCGCCAGGAAGAGAGTGCTTTTCAGTGAGACAAGAGGAATCCTTAAGAAGATACAAAACCTGAGATATGGACTGATGTATCCTGCAAAACTGAGATTAACCTACAAGCAGAAGGAACATTTCTTCATTGATTACAAGGAAGATTTGGAGTTCGCCCAGGACATTGAGAATTCGACTGATGATTGAACAATATTCCCATGATGTCATCATCTTGCAGAGAACATCATCTTGCAGAGAACAATTTAAAGTTCCTTGCAGGAACTTTAAATTGTTATACTTAAGGACTAATGATAGCTGATGATAATCGAGCAAGCTTTCTTGCTACTGACTTACAACCCTTATATTTTAGTACTAATTACTACTAATTATTATTAACTATTATTAGCTAGATTTACTTAGAATTAGTTACAAATATAAACTGTAAATAAGGTTTGATTTAGGTACTTTATTAATAAAAGTTTTTTTTTACATTGACTGATATTTGATTAATATTTTTTCAGGAGAATAATATTTTTTTTAATACTGGATTACAAATCCTTCGGACCTAAAATGTTTTTTTCCCCTCCTCCTTTTATGAATTGTTTTTATTGAAATTTTCTTTTTTAGTCTTTCTCTTTTTACTCCTTTTAGTCTTTAGATGGTTACCCACGCTAGTGTGGCAATCACTAACTACACTGATCGTAGATGTCGTTTTTTTCTTTTCTTTGCACTCCACTAATCATTTATTTTCTCACTTTCTTTATTCTTTACTTAATTATAACTTTAATATTGAATTCAATTATGTTTTATTTAAGGAGATATGTTCGGGAGGAAGATATTAACTATAAAATTCATCTATCTTGTGTGCGGGTGGAATGATGGGTTTAGTGTGTTGAACCATCTGCTCTTTTATAGACCACCCTACCCATAAGATGCAAGATGTTAATATGAAAATTGGGGGGGAAAGAATTACATTTTGTAGCTGGAACGTTAAGGGTATTAATGAACCAATCAAGAGAGGTAAAGTATTAGGACATTTAAAATCACTCAGATATAATGTTTCTTCAGGAAATTCACCTTACAAATGAAGCGCAACATAGATTGAAAGCAAAATGGATTGCCAAAACATATCAGTCCTCTTCTCTCATAAGTCTAGAGGGGTTGCAATTCTAATCCGTGAAGGTATACCTTTTAATCATATATAAACTATTGCGATATCGATTGTAGATATATTATATTAGTGGAAGAATTATATTTTTAAAAAGTGATCCTTCTTAACGTTTATGGACCAAATTTTGACAGCCCTTTGTTTTTCAAGAAAACATTTAATACTATCCCAGAACTTACACAACATAATTTAATAATTGGTGGAGATTTAAATTGTACATTCGATTCTTATCTAGATAGATTATCAAGACAAAGAAAAATAAAATCCAAGACAAGTGAATTACTAAATTCATACATTAATAATACTAATATCAAAAATGTCTCGAGAATCGAATACCCATCCGGACGAGAATATTCATTCTACTCACCGGTATATAAAACCTATTCAAGAATTGACTACTTTTTAGTAGACTCTAAACTTATCCCATTTGCTTATAATTCGAAATATCATAATATTATAAATTTGGATCATGCACCTTTAACATTCATGATTAAACTAAATGGAATGACCGAGAAGCAGACACAATAGAGACTTAACCCTCAAATTTTAAATGATAAAGCATGTCTAATATCTTATCACACAGATCAATATGTTTTTCGAGTCGAATGACCGCCCTGAATCATCTGCCTCCCTTCTCTGGGAAACATTCAAAGCATTTGTACGAGGAGCATTAATCTCCTCACAAACCTTTCATAATAAAGAGAATTGTGCTAAACAACAGGTATTGGAAATGGAAATAAGGCAATTAGATATAGGAAATGCGGCCACGTCCTCTATGATAAAACACAATAAAATTGCTGCACTTAAATATGTTAAATCAATTATATTCAGATCAACTCATCAAACTTTATCAACATACTAAACAACTACACTTTGAATTTGGTGATAAAACACAAAAACGATAGGCTCGTCAACTTTGAAAACTGAATGGGGAAAAAACAATTTATAAAATTAGATCAGATATGGGAGAAATACTAACATTGCCCAAGGATATTAATGACAGATTTTTCCAATATGATCAAATACTTTATTCAACCAAAACAACAAAGCGTTCTGCAAGAATGGAATCATTTTCACAGAGATGTAATCTTACAGGTTTAGATCTGAAAGAGGGAATTTTGGTGCTGAAATATCAGTAAAAGATATTGAAGAGTCCATTAGATCTTTAAAAAATGGAAAGGCCGCAGGCCCTGATGGCTTAAACACTGAATTTTATAAAAAATGTCATGATCTGATTTCTCCACACCTACAGACATTATATAATTATGCCTTTACTCAACAGAAACTTTAAACGAATCAACAATAACACTTATACCAAAAACGGATAAGGAACTTGAGGACACAGATTCATATAGAGCAATTGCTCTCTTAAACACCCATCAGAAAATATTAACTAAAATTTTAGCCCATAGAATAAGTTTAGTGATTCACAAATTAATACACCTCGATCAAACAGGTTTTATTCCAAAACGTTATTAATTTTATAATCTTAGATGATTATTTAACATTATATATTCAAATAGAATAGCTAATGTAGATTTAGCAGTCATCTCGTTAGATGCTGAAAAAGCATTTGATTAGGTGGACTGGCCCTATTTATTTTCGGTGATGGAAACATTTCAACTGGGTGAGAAGTTCTGCACATGGGTTAAGCTTTTATTTACTAACCCAACAGCTAGAATATTGACAACCCAAATGTTATCACCTAAATTTAATTTATCTAGAGGTTGCAGACAAGGATGCCCGTTATCTCCGTTATTATTCGCCCTAGCTATTGAACCACTGGCAGAAAATGTTAGAGTCCACCCAGAAATATGTGGATTTAATACTAAAGATACAGTCAATAACATTTATTTATACACAGATGATGTATTACTATACATTACAAATCCAGAAACCAGCATTCCAAACTTGTTAAATCTTATAACTGAATTTGGCTCACTTTCGGGATATAGAATTAATTGGAACAAAAGTGAAATTATGTCAATAATGGAACTTAACCTACGTACAATGCAACAATCTCCTTTTAAAATAGTCAACGAAAAGTTTAAATATCTAGGACTAAGAAATATACTTATTTTTTTAAATTAAACTTTCCGCCTTTACTTAATAAACTGCATAAGAATATTCAGTATTGGAAAACACTTCCCCTCTCAATGCTTGGTAGAATTAATGCCATAAAAATGATTTTTCTTGCGCAATTACTGTACCTTTTTCAATCAATTCCGATACATCCAAAGTTTTTTAAAGTTGATTCTATTGTCACAAGTTTTATTTGGGATTATAAGAACCATAGAATAAGTAAAAAACATTTATGTAAATCCAAGATGAATGGAGGATTAGTTTTACCAAATTTTTAATTTTACTTTTGGGCAGTTAATATTAAAAATATGAACTTCTGGTTGGAAAATATGGATCAGCAACCAGATTGGTTAAAGATGGAAAAGGAAGATTGTTTACCTTTTGAAATTGTCTCGAATCTGTTAGCTCCCACAAAACTGAATAAAAAGACCTATAGTGAAAATCCTATAATATATAGTGGTATATGAATTTGGAAAAAATTTAAAAAGACTTTAAAATTGGATAATTTATCACTCTTTCTCCCCATTGTAAATAATCCTTCATTTAAACCCTCTGTGTTGGATAAAGGTTTTGTACAATGGAAAAATTATGGAATTAAAAAGGTGGGACACCTTTATAGAAAATATATTTTTCTTTCCTTTCAAGAATTACAACAGAATTATGGACTACATTCAAATAATATTTTTAGATATTTACAACTTAGAGATTATATTAAATCACATACACAAGAACATAGAACTAGAGAGCCAGAGACCCTTGATGAATGTTTGAATAAACATCCTAATACAGATAAATTAATATCTCACATTTATAATATCCTTTTAGATAGTGAGGTCCCCTCGACAGAATTGTATAGACAAGCATGGGAAACTGAATTAGCTCAACCTATAATGATGGATATTTGGGATGAAAGTCTACAACATATACGTCAATGCTCGTTAAATGCCAGACATTCTTTAATACAACTTAAAGTACTATATAGACTGCACTATAAAACAAAATTAAATATAATTTTTCCAAATATCTCCCCTATCGGTGACAAATGTCAATATTAAGAAGCTAATTTAACTCATAATTTTGTAAATTGTATAAAAATTAAACATTACTGGATGGATATTTTTTAAATTATGTAACTAAATGTAAACTAATGTAAACTAAACTAAAGTGTTGCACAGTTGCAGGTGCTGAGTTCTGGATGAAACCCAAAGCTAAGGCTTGGCCTTTCCCTGTAGCAGGTGAAAGATTTCTTGATGCTATCTGGGAGAAGACTGGTAAAGTTATTCCTGGCATCTTGCAAAGGTTCAAAGGTTTAAAGGTATTTTTTTGTCATGTGTACTAATAAAGGTACAGTGAAACTCGAATTACCATGCAGTGAGTAAAAAAAAATAATCCACATTCCTCACTGTGATGGAAGGTAATAAAGAATAAATCTTCACTCTTTATTCTCCTGTGGTCTGGGCAGTCGAATCGACTGCAGTTGGGGCGATATAAACTCCCATTGTCGGCGGTCGAAGTTCCATGTATCTTTTCATAGGACACCATGTCATAGGAAAGATATTGTCAAGCTTGAAAGGGTTTAGAAAGATTTAACATAGAACATAGAAACATAGAAAATAGGTGCAGGAGGAGGCCATTCGGCCCTTTGAACCAGCACCGCCATTCATTGTGATCATGGCTGATCATCACCAGGCAGGTAGGACGTGTGTAGAGGGAACAGTTTGGACAGCATGGGCCAGTTGGGGTGAAGGGTCTGTTTCCGTGCTTTATGACTATGACAATAACAGCTGAAGCCCAGAGGTGAGGTGACATCAAGGTAGCCTTTGATTGAGTGTGGCATCAATGCACGCTGGTAAAACCAAACTCAGTGGATATTAATGGCAAAATTCTCCAATGGAGTTTGGAGTCACAGAGGAAGACCATTGTGAGTTTTGGAGGTGAGTTCAAGACCATGGGTGCAGGTGTTATCATGAGGTCATACGTGATTGGAGCAGAATTAGGCTATTGTAGATGATATGTGGATACACCTTTAATTTATAGTGACGATGTCCATGCTAGGAGTAGGGAAGTAATGTTAAAATTGTACAAGGCATTGGTAAGACCAATTCTGGAGTATGGTGTACAATTTTGGTCGCCTAGTTATAGGAAGGATGTCAACAAAATAGAGAGAGTACAGAGGAGATTTACTAGAATGTTGCCAGGGTTCCAGCAACTATGTTACAGAGAAAGGTTGAACAAGTTAGGTCTTTATTCTTTGGAGCGCAGAAGGTTAAGGGGGGACTTGATTGAGGTCTTTAAAATGATGAAAGGGATAGACAGAGTTGATGTGGATACGGTTTTTCCCATTGAGGGTAGGGAAGATTCAACCAAGAGGGCATGACATGAGAATTAAGGGACAGAGGTTTCGGGTAACGTGAGGGGGAACTTCTTTACTCAGAGGGTGGTGGCGGTGTGGAATCAGCTTCCAGCAGAAGTGGTGGAGGCAGGATCGATTTTAACATTTAAGAGTAAAGTGGATAGGTATATGGACGTGAAGGGAATGGAGGGGTATGGTCTGAGTGCAGGTAGATGGGACTAGAGGAAAACAAATGGTCGGCACGGACTGGAAGGGCCGAGAGGGCCTGTTTCCGTGCTGTAATTGTTATATGGTTATATGGTTAACCACTCCCCACCAGTTTGTATAATTGTAACCCACACGCCCCTAGCTCTCTCTCTGGTGATCGTGACAGACCACGTACAGCTAGGGCTATATGATGTATGATTAATAAAGTAGTGAAGACCTAAAGGTGTCTATGGACGTAATTTACATGGTGTCAGAAGTTCTTCTTCCTGCATCTCCAGTTTATCGCGTTTTATTTTCTTAGTCCCAGTGCCCCCTCCCTGTGCCATGATGGCTTCTGCCTGTCGTAAACCTGACATCCTAGTCTTTGATGCAGACAACACTCACCGCTGGAGTGTGTTCCGACGTGACTTTGAGCAATATGTTACAATCGCTCACCCTGCTGTGGCCCCCCCAGTCAAAGCTTCCCTTTTGCTGAACCTAGCTGGTCACGAAGCGCTTGAGCGATCGGAGTCATTCATCTATGGACCGGGCGAAAGTATCCAGGAGCCGGTATGTCTGCTTGCTAAATTTACGGTGACGTGTGACCTTCCCACTAACCACACCTTAGAGCGTTTCAAACTGTTCTCCCGACGCCAAAACCCTGGGGAATCTACTGACAATATCGTGGCCGCGCTGCGTCAACTGGCTCGCCGATGTGACCTGCATGTCCTGACCCCTGAGACTTTGACCCATGACATCTTGCTCTTTGGTCTATGGGATGATAAGCTGCACTCTGAGCTGCTACGCAAGCCTGATCTGACATTCAATGAGGCGTTGAATGCCTCTCGTTTAGCTGAGGCTGTCTCCTCAGCTGTACCTGACCCTGTGGTCCATGCAGCCAGTTTCGCTGGTCACCAGTACAATGCTCTCTGCCGGGCTCCAGACCGCGTCAACGCTGTCCGAATTGTAACTTTGTTTCGCACCGTGCTAATGTCTGCCCGGCATTGGGGAAAACCTGTAATTTCTGCAACAAGCCCAACCATTTCTCGGCGGCATGCCATTCCCGACATTCCCATGGGAACCCCGCACAGCCACAGCAGAAACTGTCTCGCTGCTTGACACGTGATGATACCGCGTCTGGTTCCCATCTCCAGCATGATGAACTCCCCTGTCTGACTCTGACTCTTCTCAGAGCGAACTGAGTGTGTTTTCCTTGAGAGGTGCAGCTGCTCTGATAACAGACCCGACCGTCCGAGTCATGGTGAATGGTATGGCCTTCTCTGCTAAGGTGGACATGAGGGCTGCTGCTAATGTTATGTCAACAAGTCTGTTTAGGAAGATAAGAAATAATGAGCACATTTCCACAGACAGTGCTGTTTTGCGTGCCTATGGGGGTGGTGTACTTGTTCCTGTGGGGAGGGCCACTCTCCACTGCAAGGTGCTGAAGACCTCTCGGCCCCTCTCTTTCTTCCTGCTAGATGGTAAATGTGCCCCCCTGCTCGGCGTGGAGGCCTGTCAGGACCTCGGATTGGTGAGCTTCCACAGTGATGTCCACCTGGTGGAGGCACCCCTGAACCCACTGGCTGAATTCCCGGACCGGTTTGACTCGAAGCTGGGGAAGTTGCCCTGCAGCTACAAGATTGCCGTCAATCCCGACATCACGCTGGTCATCTGTCCCCCGCACCACGTATCCTTCGCCAAGAGGGGCAAGGTCGAGTCTGCTCTTCGCGAGATGGTGGCCACGGGCATCCTGAAGCCAGTAACGGCCACCACCCGGTGGGTTTCCACTATGGTTGTCGCTGCGAAGAAAGATAAGAGTGAACTACGGATCTGCATCAACCCTAAGGACTTGAACTTGGCCATCAGGCGCCCGCATTATCCCATGCAGACGGTGGAGGATGTTGCTACACAGGTCGGCCCTGCCACCGGGTTCTCGGTTCTTGATGCCTTGAGTTCGTTCTGGCAGATACCTCTAGACGAGCGATCCTCGCACCTGACGACCTTCAGCACGCCCTTCGGCAGGTATCGCTTCCTCCGCATGCCGTTTGGGATCAACTCTGCCAGCGAGGTGTTCCAAAGGACCATGGAACAACTGTTTGCTGGGCTTCCGTGTGCCATCCTGGTTTACGGGAAGAATGTCGCTGAGCACGACCACCACCTTTGCCAGGTGCTGCAGCATGCCCGGGAGGTCAACCTGAAGCTCAACCCGAAGAAGTGCCGATTCCGGGTCCCTGAGGTCACCTACGTGGGGCATGTCTTCACAGCATCGGGGCTGAAGCCCGACCTGCAGAAGACGGCCGCAATATCTGAGATGCCTGCACCTGCGGACGTGCCTGGCCTACAGCGCTTCTTGGGCATGGTCAACTACCTGGGAAAGTTCATCCCCGACCTGAGCGAACAGAGTGCCCCTCTGCAGGATCTGGTGAAAAAGGACACTGCCTGGGCCTGGTTCCCGCAACACCAGAAAGCATTTGACACCCTCAAATCTAAGCTGATCAGCATGCCAACGCTGAAGTACTTCGACCTCCAGCGCCCCATCGTTCTCACATGTGATGCATCTAAGTTTGGCCTCGGGGCTGCCTGCCTGCAGATCCATGACGGGGTGCAACTGCCCGTGTCCTACGCATCCCGCACAATGACGACCGCTGAACAACACTATACCCAGATTGAAAAGGAGCTGCTGGCTGTTGTCTTTGCCTGCTCTAAATTCAAGGACTATATCCTGGGCACCTGCTTCACTGTCGAGATGGACCACCAGCCTCTGGTCACCATCCTCAACAAGCCAATACACATGGCCTCCTCCCGGCTCCAGCGCATGATGCTCCAGCTACAACGCTTCACTTTCACAGTGGTTTACCGCAAGGGCAAGGACATGTTTGTTGCTGAAATGCTGTCTCGGGCGCCTCTCTCATCCACAACCCGACATCCGTACGAGACGTCCGATCTGATAGTCCTAAATGTCAATTTCGTGCCCTCCAGTCAGTTGAAGTCCCTGGCCAAGCACACGGCGGCTGACGCTTCGCTACAAACAGCTGGCCGCGATCATCAAGCAGGGCTGGCCAGACCGCCGTTCTTCCCTGCCGGCCGCAGCGGTGCCTTACTTCTTGGTTCGTGACGAGTTGGTGCTGTGTGATGGTGTGATTGTGAAGGGGCACAAGGTGGTGGTGCCCGCAGCACTACGAGAACAATACTTCAAAACCGCTCATCGTGGCCATCCCAGGGCCAAAGCGACCCTTTCCATCGCTCAGAGCCAGTTCTTCTGGCCTGACATGCCTCGTTACATCCGCGTGCCCTACCTGCAGCAGCCTTGCTCCACAGCAACAGCGGCAGCCGCTCCTGCAGCAGCCAGCTGCTAACCTGCCCTGGTCTGCACTAGCAACCGACATCTTCGAGTGGCACGGAAAGCACTTCCTGGTGCTTGTCGACTCTTACTCCAGCTGGTTTGAAGTTGTATTGTATATCTTTATTATCATTTTTCTGAGTATTTGCATACCCAGAGGAAAACGAAAAAGCGTTTCTCAACGTGTGTCCATTCAGTAATAGAGATTGAGAAGATGACCAGCTCCACTCCCTCTCTTCCTCCGCAGTCATCGAGAAGTTGCGCCGCCACTTTGCCACCTTCGGGTCCCCGGCCAGCCTGCAGTCGGACAACGGCAGCCAGTTAACCAGTGCCGAGTTCCACGCTTTTGCCGAACGATGGAACTTTCGTCATTACACCAGCAGCCCGGAATACCCGCAGAGCAACGGACTGGCCGAGCGCACGGTCCGCAGTGCTAAAGGATTGTTGGAACGTTGCCGCCTACCCCGCACCGACATCTACCTGGCCCTGCTGAACCTCCGCAACATCTCCCACTACCATGCCCTGGGCTCCCCGGCTCAGCGCCTCATGTCCCGAGTCACGAGGCCCACGGTCCCGATGTCTCAACAGTCCCTGTCCCCCTCTGTCTTTAAACCTGCCTTGGTCCGGAAACGCATTGCCCAAAAACACGGTATACAGAAGCGTTCCCACGACAGGTCCTGCCGTGTCCTCCGCCCTCTTCTCCCCGGCCAGGTCGTCCATATGAGGTCCACTTCTAGCCGCTCCAAGCTGCCCGTGGTTGTCGGTTCTGCCTGGTCAGGCCGCCAGTCCGTTACAGTGATTACGTGTGATTCTGTATTCCCGTGCTTTACTGTTTGCATTTTTCCCTAGTGCATGAGACGTGGTCGCCCTGTCACTGTTTGTTTTGGTAGAGGAAGGATGATATGTGTATACACCTTTAATATAAAGTGACGATGTCCATGCTAACCACTCCCCCACCAGTTAGTATAATTGTAACCCACACGCCCCTAGCTCTCTCTCTGGTGATCGTGACAGACCACGTACAGCTAGGGCTATATGATGTATGATTAATAAAGTAGTGAAGACCTAAAGGTGTCTGTGAACATACTTTACAGCTATTTGGCCCATCAAGTCTACTACTCCATTCAATCATGGCTGATCCACCTCTCCGTCCTTACACCATTCATAGAAACATAGAAAATAGGTGCAGGAATAGACCATTTGGCCCTTCGAGCCAGCACCGCCATTCAATATGATCATGGCTGATCATCCAAAATCAGTACCCCGTTCCGGCTTTTTTCCCCATATCCCTTGATTCCCTTAGCCCTAAGAGCTAAATCTAACTCATGAAATTCTCCTGCCTTCTCTCCATAACCTGTGACACCCATACTAATCAAAAATCTATCGATCTCTGCCTTAAAAATATCCACTGACTTGGCCTCCACAGCCTTCTGTGGCAAATAATTCCACAGATTAAACGAGAACTTACCAGTTTGAAGTTTGATCTTTATTTTATGAGGAGTGACGTTGAGGGATTACGTGAAGAAGGCCCGCCAGGCGCATGCGCGTCATACTTCAAAGCAGCGGCGTGAAAACACAGAAACAAATAGCCGAAGTAACACAGTAAGGCTCGTAGAAGACTAGAACTACCAGATGATCTCTTAGATTATGAGGGTGGGAGCGGAGGGCACGTAATCCCTCAACGTCACTCCTCATAAAATAAAGATCAAACTTCAAACTGGTAAGTTCTCGTTTAATCTTACTATTTTACTTCGGAGTCACGTGAGTGACTACGTGAAGATTTCAAAGCTCTGTGTTTGCATGCCGCAGATGCACTCCATACGACAAGCTGCTCCGGTTGACACAGTAGTACAATAAAGAAGATATTGAACATTGCATGAATAATTCAATAACGATTTTAATAACAAACAGAGTAATGACCCCTCTGACCCAGGGGAAAATTACAAACAATAAGCGATATAAACAAAGCAATAAAATTAAAGGGAACCCAAAACAGCAGACCCAAACCGTGGCGTTGCCTGAACTGGCTTATCGTAAAACCGAGAAAAAGTTGCCTCTCTAGACCACCCTGCGGCCGTGAGGATTTGATCTAGCGGCATGTCCTGAGCCTTCGCCGCGGATGTAGACGCCGCCCTGGTGGAGTGAGATTTAAACACATCAGTGTCGATGCCCGCAGAACTGAGCACCTGTTTTCAACCATCTAGAAATAGTTTGCACAGACACGTGCTGATATGGCTTTTTGTGACTAACGAGAAGTCCTAACTCCGAACCTCTCAGACTCCTGGTTAACTCAACATATTGGGTTAAATGTTTAACGACACATAACAGTTGGTCACCAGGATATGCTTTAAACATCACCCTGATTCCAGACCTGCCTGGTCTACTTTGTTTGAGTAAATCACAGACATAAAATGTAACATCATCTTGAGAAAAATGCATATCATCTATTCTTAACAAGTGCAATGTTTGGACACGTTGTGCTGAAACCAACGCCATTAACATAACCACTTTAAGAGTCAATTTTTGCAAAGATAATGACGCAATTGGAGCCCATTGCCGCAGCAGTGTGAGAACTATACTGACATCCCAGATTGCTGTATATCTGGGTTGAGGGGGGTTTTTGTTAAAAATTCCTCTCATAAACCTGGACACCAATGGATGAGACCCAATAGGTTGTCGTGCTGAAGACTGCCCTAAATAAGAGGACAAAGCACTGCGAGCAGTGTTAATAGCACTATAACTAAGGTGCTCATCAAAATGCAAAGTAGCAAGGAACTCCAACACATCACTTATACTAGCAGTATCATATGATATATTAGACTGTACACAGAAGCATTCCCATTTCTTAATGTGCACGAGGTATTGCTTTTTAGTGCTAGTTCTCCACCCTGCAGTCATAACCTCCATGGTCCTGTTCGATAATCCAAGGCCTTGAAATGGTCTGGTCAGAACCTGCAGACCAACAAATTGATATGGTCATGTAATGGGTGACTTTCTCCTGTAACCGGATGCACCAACAAATGACTGCTGCTGGGAATGCGCATGAATGGCTGTGCCATCATTCTCAGTACCAAGGGGAACCATGATTGTGTTGGCCAGTCTGGGACCACCAAAACTCCTTTGGCAGAGTCCCGCTCTATTTTAGTAAGACATTTCGGAATCAGGCAGAATGGAGGAAACGCATAAAAGAACGAATGTCCCCAGTGTAACGAGAACGCATCCACAGCTACTGCACCTGGATCTGGCTCCCAGGAGACATATTTAGGCAACTGGTGATTCAGTCTGGATGCAAAGAGGTCAATATCTGGCAAACCAAATCTAGCAACAATGGTTTGAAATATGCTGACATTCAACATCCATTTTATATTGTCATTAAATTTTCTCGACCTAAGGTCTGCTACCACATTATCTATCCCTGGTAGGTAGATGGCCGAAACCCAGATGTTGCGTGAAATACACCAATCCCAGATAGTATTTGCCAAACTATCACATAACACCGATCTTGCTCCTCCCATATGATTAATACATGCCACAGCTGTAGTGTTATCAATCTGGAGTTGAACGTGGAAATCTGACATGGTGGAGAAATATGCTTTTAGCCCATAAAAAAAACACCCAATAACTCCAGGTAATTAATACCATGTGTGTGAAGAAGCAAGTGCTCTTTCTCAGTCCATCTACCCCCACAGCTAGACTCTGTGTCTGTAGCCCCCCATCCGAGAGCGCTAACATCAGTCTGTAAAATCACTGAAGGTTCGTCCACCAAAATGTAATTGGTGGCTTGGCTAATATTAACAACCCACCACTGCAATTCTGCCAGAGCCGTGGTGGGTAACTGCATAAGGCAATCAAAATGACCTGCATTCTGTTTCAATGCTTGTTCTCTTGCTCTTTGCAAATGTTGATAATGCAAAGGCCCGAACTGTACTGCCGGAAAGGCTGCTACCAATTTCCCAATGACCTTTGCAACGTCTCGGATGGAAGGGTAAAGAGTTTGTGTAAGACGAATACAGACATTAACAATATCTAGTACCTTAGCAGCTGGTAATGTAACTGTCATATGAACTGAGTCCAGAAAAAACCCCAAATACTCAATCTGTTGGGTTGGCTGTAACCTGGACTTAAGTGGATGGACCAAAAACCCCAATGATTCAAAGAGATTCCTGGTTGCTGTAACAGAGGCTGCAGCTGACTCTTGAGTGGTGCCCACAATTAAGATATCATCTAAATAGGCCATGACAATGTGATTGTGGGCCCTCAATTGCCCTAGCACAGGTTTCACCAATTTAGTAAATAACCTAGGTGCAGAACTTAATCCATTAGGCAATGCTCTATATTGCCACAGCTGTCCCATCCAATTAAATTTCAAGTACCTCCGATAATCAACATGAATTGGCACCGAATAATAAGCATCTTGTAAATCAATGGTGGCCATATAACAACCCTGGGACATCAGCTGCTTTGCAGTAACGAATGTGTCCATTTTAAAATGCCTATAGAGAACTGAAGTATTCAATTGAGTAAGATCCAGAATTACTCGACAACCACCATCTTTTTTGGGTCTGGGAAAAATATTAGACACAAATTGTTGAGCATGATGAACTGCTTTTTCAATCACACCTTTACGGAACAAATTTCTGAATCTCCACATTGATTTGCTCAGTCTCCGGAACAGAAAACACCAACACTTTACTAGGCTTATGCTGGAAAGGTGGATCTATTCCTGAGATAAACTCAATGGTGGACCCTGACACAGTATTTAGTATAAAGATATCAGACGTTATACAACACCATTCATTATAAAATAAATGTAACCGACCTCCAATAGGAGGTTGCACACCCGAATTTGTAACTTGAACACAAAGTCCCTGTACCTCTGTCGGTGTTTTGGAAACCTGTTGTCTGGCCGTGTTGGGGTTATAGGGAACCTGACGTGGTGGATACCCTTGTTGCCACCCTGGCCTCCCTCTGCTGGGCCCAGCACCCGGATCGGACCTGCGGTAAACGATCCCCGGCTTCCGAAGAGACGGACGAGATGCGGCCGGCTTCATTAGCCCCATAGTTTTCGCCTCCTCATCAATATCTCTAATTTGCTTGACCAGATCGGAGCCAAACAGGAGTTCAGGCGCCTGGACGTTGGTCACCTTACAAAGTGCAGCAAATTTTTGATTTAAAGTAGGCCTGATGGCAATTTTACGAATGCAGTTAATTTCGAAGAAGACGTTACAAATCATAGCTAACATATCTTTCTGTAACGGAGATAACACGGTCCCTCGGACCATGGTGCCAAATGCAGTGATCGTGGCCGCCACCAGTTTGAGGACGTGCTGATAAACGAACCTCCTGCCCCCTCATGGAAGGACTCATGGGTGCCCATATTGCTGGGTTCACCATTGGCACTTTTAATGAAGCACAGTTAACAGGTGTTTTATATTTGCTGCTTGTCTCCTGCATGACAGATAGTTGCAGCTGGTGAGAAACTAAGTAATTTATATTAGTTGCGAGATATTCCTCCATGGCCTCACCTGTTCCCTCCGGAATAGCAAAAGACATTGCTATGTCCAGTACACCCGGAGCAAGGCTCTTGTGCTCTGGTGTTTGCACATTAGCAGGGACACCAGACATAGGGTCAGCTGCATCCTGCCCTGCATCTCCCATTTGATATTCTAGGAAGGCATCCCCCAGTCCTATAACAGGCGCTGGAAGGAATTCCCCACGGCGGTATTCCAGGTAATCCTCTTCACAGGATCCCTGCTGCTCAATTGTCTGAGAAGTCTCTGTGGCTTTAGCCCCTTGCTGTACCAAAAGCTGCAGCATGTGTTCCATCTGTTGCATTTTTCCCCACATCTCTTTAGCCCCTGGGGGAGAATCACCACCGTCATCTGAATCATCAGATAGTACTGGCCTGTTTGTTTTACTTGTGGCCTTGCTGTGCCTCTTAGCAGCCACAGCCTGTTGAGTTTCAGGCACTGGCCTGGAAGCACTTTCCACTGGTGGTAACGGTGAAACGGCCCCCGGTATCGGAACCGGAGGTCCGGTTACTATCTCCCGACCCAATCGAGAATGCGGCTCGTCGCTAGACACGCGCTTGGAGCGCACTCTCCGCCCGGACCGGTCCATGTTGTAACTCCAACTGACTTCGTGAGCCAGTTTTACGGAGCTAAATAACCTGCAGGAAAAGTTGTTTAACACTTACCTGCAGAGTTTCTACTTACCCGCTGGTGGAGCTGTGCCCTCCAGCCCGTTCGGTGCGACATGCGCGGACGTAATGACGCGCATGCGCCTGGCGGGCCTTCTTCACGTAGTCACTCACGTGACTCCGAAGTAAAATTCCACAGATTTACCACCCTTTGACTAACGATGTATTAACAGAGTACCATGAAAAGAATCACAGTATGGAATGGAGTCAGCGTGGGATTTTGAAAGGATATTCATGTTTTAATAATCTACTGGAGTTCTTTGTGGAGGTGACGTAGAATTGATGAGAGGGGACTAGTTTCTACATTGTACTGTTTCCGTTTGGCCAGCCCTTGCGGGCTTGAGCTATTGGGAATGGTTGATCAGGCTAGGACTTTATTCCTTAGAGTGCAGGGGGATGAGGGGTGATCTTATGGAGGTGTACAAGATCATGAGATGAATAGATTTGGTAAATGCACAGTCTTTTGCCCAGAATAGGAGAATCGACAACAAGGACATAGATTTAAGTTGTAGGGGGAAAGGTTAAATAGGAACCTGAGGGGCAACATTTTACAGGGTGGTGGGTGTATGAAACAAGCTACCAGAGGTGGTAGTTAAGGGAGGTACTATCACAACATTTAAAAGACATTTGGACAGGTTTATAGAATAGGTTTAGATTAAGGATATGGGCTAAATGCAGGCACATGGTACTAGTGAAGATGGGGCATGTTGGTCGGCGTGGGTATGTTTTGTTTGTGGGCCTGTTTCCATGCTGTATGACTCTATGACTTAAGTGGTTAGTATGGTCTGTATGTGCCACATAATTGATGTAACTTAAATTGAACTAAAACGCAACTTTTTGTTGAGCATTTAAAGTTGACTTACTTTGGATGAATTTGGATTGAGATACGCCATTTAGCACAACCTACACCACTGAAAGCTGTTATATGTTTGCAGCAGATGTGACATGACTGCAGGATCAGAAGTTAAAAACAACAAGGATTGTACCCCGTGGGATGTGAAACTCCATTGTAGGTTGGGCCCTTTGGCTCTCAAGCTCTTAAAATAACACCTTCCCACCTCCCTCCCAACACAGAGCAAGTACAGCAGAACAGCTACCTGTACACTTATTAAAAATGCTTATCTGAGGGGATTAACTAATGGGATTGTAAAGTAAACGAACACATTTAGGAGAAAATCTGTCGCCCAAGGATGTTTGTGGCATTGAAAGCACTCCCTAATTCTTTCCTCTGAATTACAGGACTGGCTCCTGAGCTCAATAAAGCTGTCTGCATGCGAAAGAATGATTAAAGTGAGTCCAAATAAAATGGAGCAACATATACTTAAGCCTCCGCCGTATGGTTGTAAATAAGCGGAATTTATGAAGTGTCCTTGTAAAATTCACTCAACTCCGTTACGACAGCTAATACAAATCTTATTTAACTGCAGATCTGTGGTATTACAGTATAGCTGATGAGTGCAACGGAGTTCCTTCCCTTCTTGCCTGGCATCAGTCTGCAGAAGGGTCTCAACCGGAAACGTCACCCACTCCTTCTCTCCAGAGATGCTGAGTTAGTCCAGCATTATGTGTCGATCTTTGGACCTACTTAGACACAGGGCTGAGTGAAAACATGAAGATAGCTCGATGTAGATGCGAAGAATTACCTTCCCATAAATCTGGAAAGGGTGCTGAAAAGATTCATGAGGATGTTGCGAGGACTTGAGGATCTGTGCTTTCGCAAGAGTTTGAGCAAGCTGGGACTATTCCTTGGAGCACAGGAGGATGAGGGGTGTCTTTAGAGATGTTTAAGATCATGAGATGAATAGATAGGGTAAATGCACAGAGTCTTTTACCCAGAGTAGGGGAATCAAGAACCAGAGGACAGGTTTAAGGGGGTAAAGATTTAATAGGAGCCTGAGACAATAGACAATGGACAATAGGTACAGGAGTAGGCTATTCGGACCTTCGAGCCAGCACTGCCATTCAATGTGATCATGGCTGATCATCCACAATCAGTACCCCATTCCTGCCTTCTCCCCATATCCCCTGAGTCCGCTATCTTTAAGAGCCCTATCTAGCTCTGTCTTGAAAGTATCAAGAGAACCGTCCTCCGTTGCCCTCTGAGGCAGAGATGGCCACAGACTCACAACTCTCTGTGTGAAAAAGTGTTTCCTCATCTCCGTTCTGAATGGCTTACCCCTTTATTCTTAAACTATGGCCCCTGGCTCTGGACTCCCCCAACATTGGGAACATGTTTCCTGCCTCTAGCGTGTCCAAACCCTTAATACTCTTAGTGTTAAAGATGGAACTGCAGATGCTGGAAAATCGAGGGTTCACAAAAGGCTGGAGAAACTCAGCGGGTGCAGCAGCATCTAAGGAGCGAAGGAGATAGGCAACGTTTCAGGCTGGGGTCTGAAGAAGGATTTCGGCCCGAAACATTGCCTATCTCCTTCGCTCCTTAGATGCTGCTGCACCCGCTGAGTTTCTCCAGCCTTTTGTGTACCCTTAATACTCTTATATGTTTCAACAAGATCCCCTCTCATCCTGCTAAATTCCAGAGTATACAAGCCGAGCCACTCCATTCTCTCAGCAAATGACAGTCCCGCCATCCCGGGAATTAACCTTGTGAACCTACGCTGCACTCCCTCAATAGCAAGAATGTCCTTCCTCAAATTTGGAGATCAAAACTACACACAATACTCCAGGTGTGGTCTCACTAGGGCCCTGTACAACTGCAGAAGGACCTCTTTGCTCCTATACTCAACTCCTCTTGTCATGAAGAGTTTCTTGCCACATCCTGACAAGGCTGTTGGCATCCAAGGGTTAATCATCCCCTAAATTGTTCAGAAGTACAAGCAGCACCTTCAGAATTTGGAAAAATGTAATTGTTTGTTTTCTGGGTCTTGTATCAGGGAAACGGTGACGCAGTGGTAGAGTCGTTGCCTTACAATTTCAGACGCCCGGGTTCGATCCTGACTACGGGCGCTGTCTATTTGGAGTTTGTACGTTCTCCCTGTGACTGCGTGGGTTCCAAAAGACGGTTAATTGGCTTTGGTTACAATTGTAAATTGTCCCTAGAATGACAAATAGTGTACAGGGTTTGCAGGTCAGTGTGGACTCAGTGGGTCGAAGGGCCTGTTTCCAAACTGTATCACTATAAACCAAACTAAACTATTTAATGATTAAATGGGCGTAGGTACGAAGGCTTTCAGCTTGGCTTCTTGCGTCTGCAGTCCCGATCCAAACACAACAAGAATTGCTCCTTGGGCAACCAATGGTCTGCGCGAACCTTCAGCATTATTTGTTGGGCTCGTGTATTAAGGAGAGGCCACGGTTAAATAAAGCAGGGAAAAAGGGAAGCATTTCCGCTGCTCAATGAGCCAGAAATCCAACATTCCTCCTAGATAATAAAATGAATGGTTAATGGGAAAATAATAATCAACACTTGCTGGGATATGGAATTCTCTCCGAGTGGAATTCTTAGTTGATAAAAACTTGAAAGAGTTGTTTAAGGGGGCTACGGCATTGAGCAGAGGAAGTGGGATAACATAAGACTAGTGTGAATGGGTGATCGATGGTCAGCACGGGCTCAGTGTGCCGAAGGGCCTGTCTCCATGCTGTATTTCTAATCTCAAAACTAAACTAAGTGGAAAAATCTTGCGTTAACGAAGAAACTGCAGATGCTGGAGAATCGCGGGTTACACAAAAAGCTGGAGAAACTCAGCGGGTGCAGCAGCATCTAAGGAGCGAAGGAGATAGGCGACGTTTCGGGTCGAGACCCTTCTTCAGACTGGCCAGGGATCAGGGAAACGAGAGATTGAGAACAATGAATGAAAGATATGCAAAAAAGTATCAGTGATAAAGGGAACAAGCCATTGTAAGCTGTTTGTGGTGTGAAAATGAGAAGCTGGTGCGACTAGGGTGGGGGAGGGAGATAGAGATAGAGGGAATGCCAGGGCCCGAGGGCTGAGGGAGAGGTGGGAAGGGGAGGAGACAGCAAGGGTTAACAGAATTGAGAAAAATCTTGCGTCGAGTTGGCAGAGCAGTGATGGACCAGATGGCCAATTGGCCACCTATTTGGTGAAGTAGGATTCTTTGGACATGGACTATGCCAAGGCCAGAACAAATCAGTGAGGCTACACAGTAATATCTGTTGGGTTTGTGCCAGCGTATTGACTGTGTTCCGGCTTCGTTCATACAGAGGCGGCAGGCTGTGAGCATCAAATGCGCATATGCGGCACAGCTGGCTGAGTGAGGAACTTAAGCCACACCTGACTTCAAACTGAATCCCAATTGTTCTTGGAAGAGGTGAGGAAGCTGAACAGATGCTGCTGGTTCTTTGTATTCATCAGGGCAGCTTTTGCTCCACAGAAATAGAACTTCTCAAGCATTTCTTTTGCATGCACTCCAGCTATCCCAATTAGTTTAGTTTAGATTAGTTTAGAGATACAGCACAGAAACAGGCCCTTTCACACATGGAGTGCGCGCCCCCCCAGTGATCCCCGCACACCAACACTATCGTACACTCTGGGACCAATTTATATTTATACCAAGCCAATAAACCTACAAACCTGTACGTCTTTAGATTGTGGGAGGAAACCGGAGATCCCAGAGAAAATTCGCACATGTCACGGGAAAAACGTACAAATTCCGTACAGACAGGACATGTAGTCAGGATCGAACCCGGGTCTCTGGTGCTGTGAGGCAGCAACACTACTGCTGCGCCACCATGCCAATTTAATTCTCTGCTGGTTTAGGAATGCAAGACAAACCGCACAACATGCAAACACAGTGCCTATTTTTGTACCACAGCAAGACCTTTATTTGTACAACAAGGTTATTTATTTCTGTTCTCTTGTCTTTTGCAGTACAAATTTTCCTTGCTTCACCATGGCCCGCCCTCAATGGTATCCACCTGCCAAGAGAAGGAACAGTCGTCCATGGCTCATTAAAACAGTTAGAGTCATTATCAAACATGATGAAGATAGACACAGAGTGCTGGAGTAACTTTATGGAGTAACTTTCCTTCAGCATCACTGGAGGAAAAGGATAGGTGACTTTCCAACCCTTCTCTGAAAGGTCACAGAAGGATGAGGTGTAATCTTATAGAGGTGTAAAAAATCATGAGAGGAATTGATCGAGTAGATGCACATAATGTCTTGCCCAGAGTAGCTGAATTGAGGACCAGAGGACATAGGTTTAAGGGGAAAAGATTTAACAGGGATCTGAGTGCTAACGATTTTGCACAAATGGGTGGTGGGTGTATGGAACAAGTTTCCAGAGGAGGATATAACCATATAACCATATAACAGTTACAGCACGGAAACAGGCCCTCTCGGCCCTTCCAGTCCGTGCCGACCATTTGTTTTCCCCTAGTCCCATCTACCTGCACTCAGACCATACCCCTCCATTCCCTTCACGTCCATATACCTATCCACTTTACTCTTAAATGTTAAAATCGAGCCTGCCTCCACCACTTCTGCTGGAAGCTCATTCCACACAGCCACCACCCTCTGAGTAAAGAAGTTCCCCCTCACGTTACCCCACCCCCGAAACCTCTGTCCCTTAATTCTCATGTCATGCCCTCTTGTTTGAATCTTCCCTACCCTCAATGGGAAAAACGTATCCACGTCACTCTGTCTATCCCTTTCATCATTTTAAAGACCTCAATCAAGTCCCCCTTAACCTTCTGCGCTCCAAAGAATAAAGACCTAACTTGTTCAACCTTTCTCTGTAACATAGTTGCTGGAACCCTGGCAACATTCTAGTAAATCTCCTCTGTACTCTCTCTATTTTGTTGACATCCTTCCTATAAACTAGGCGACCAAAATTGTACACCATACTCCAGAATTGGTCTTACCAATGCCTTGTACAATTTTAACATTACTTCCCTACTCCTATATTCAATGCTCTGATTTATAAAGGCCAGCACACCAAAGGCTTTCTTTACCACCCTATCTACATGCGATTCCACCTTCAGGGAACTATGCACAGTTATTCCTAGATCCCTCTGTTCCACAGCATTCCTCAATTCCCTACCATTTACCATGTACGTCCTATTTTGATTTGTCCTGCCAAGATGTAGCACTTCACACTTATCAGCATTAAACTCCATCTGCCATCTTTCAGCCCACTTTTCCAAATGGCCCAAATCTCTCTGTAGACTTTGAAAATCTACTTCATTATCCACAACACCACCTATCATAGTATCATCTGCATACTTACTTATCCAATTTTCCACCCCATCATCCAGATCATTGATGTACATGACAAACACAGTGGACCCAACACAGATCCCTGAGGCACCCCACTGGTCACCGGGCTTCCAACCTGACAAACAGCCATCCACCATTACTCTCTGACATCTCCCATTCAGCCACTGTTGAATCCATCTTGCTACTCCGCCATTAACACCCAAAGATTGAACCTTCTTAACCAACCTTCCATGGGGAACCTTGTCAAAGGCCTTACTGAAATCCATATAGACAACATCCACTGCTTTACCCTCATCAATTTCCCTAGTTACCGCTTCAAAAAATTCAAGAAGGTTTGTCAAACATGACCTTCCAGGCACAAATCCATGTTGACTTTTCTGATCAGACCCTGTTTATCCAGATGCTTATATATATATCTCTAAGTATCCTTTCCATTAATTTTCCCACCACTGACGTCAAACTAATAGGTCTATAATTGCTAGGTTTATTCTTTGAACCCTTTTTAAACAATGGAACAACATGCGCAGTACGCCAATCCTCCGGCACTATTCCCGTTTCTAATGACATTTGAAATATTTCTGTCATAGCTCCTGCTATTTCTACACTAACTTCCCTCAATGTACTAGGGAATATCCTGTCAGGACCTGGAGACTTATCCACTTTTTATATTTTTCAAAAGTGTCGGTACTTCCTCCTCTTTGAATCTCATAGTTTCCATAGCTACCTCTACTTTTTCCCCTTAACTCACGAGTTCAATATCCTTCTCCTTGGTGAATACCGAAGAAAAGAAATTGTTCAATATCTCCCCCATCTCTTTTGGCTCTGCAGATAGCTGTCCATTCTGGTTCTCTAATGGTCCAATTTTATCCCTCGTTATCCTTTTGCTATTAATATAGCTGTAGAAACCCTTTGGGTTTACTTTCACCTTTCTTGCCAAAGCAACCTCATATCTTCTTTTAGCCTTCCTAATTTCTTTCTTAAGATTCTTTTTACATTCTTTATACTCCTCTAGCACCTCATTTACTCCATGCCTCTATAATTATTGTAGATATCTCTCTTTTTTCGAAACAAGTGTCCAATTTCCCTTGAAAAACTATGGCTCTTTCCAATTTTTACTATTTCCTTTCAACCTAACAGGGACATAAAGATTCTGTACTCTTACAATTTCCCCTTTAAATGTCCTCCATTTCTCTTCTACATCCTTCCCATGAAACAAAGTGTCCCAATTCACTCCTTTTAAATCCTTACGCATTCCCTCAAAGTTAGCCTTTCTCCAATCAAAAATCTCAACCCTAGGTCCAGTTCTGACTCTCTCCATAATTATATTGAAACTAATGGTATTGTGATCACTGGTCCCGAAGTGCTCACCAACGCATACCTCCGTCACCTGACCTGCCTCATTTCCTAACAGGAGGTCCAGCACTGCCCCTTCTCTGGTCGATACCTCTATGTACTGCTGCAAAAACTATCCTGCACACATTTTACAAACTCCAAACATCCAGCCCATTTGCAGAATGTGTTTCCCAGTCTATTTTTGGAAAATTGAAATCTCCCACAAACACTACCTTGTGCTTACTTCTAATATCTGCTATCTCCTTACATATTTGCTCTTCCAATTCACGCTCCCCATTTGACGGTCTATAATACACCCCTAAAAGTGTTGCTACACCGTTCCCACTTCTCAGTTCCACCCAAATAGCCTCCCTAGACGAGCCCTCTAAACTATCCTGCCAAAGCACTGCTGTAATATCTTCTCTGACAAGCAATGCAACACCACCCCTCTGGTCCCTCCAATTCTATCACACCTGAAGCAACGAAATCCTGGAATATTTAGTTTCCAATCACAGCCCTCCTGCAACCATGTTTCACTGATTGCCACAACATCATATTTCCAGGTGTCAATCAGGCTCTAAGTTCGTCCACCTTACTTACAATGCTCCTCGCATTAAAATATACACATTTTAGAAACCCACCATCCCTTATTCTCTGTCTATTATCTTTTTCATCTTTCTCGCCTACATTTTGGATCCGAGTGCTTCCCTTCTCTGCCTCTTGCCCCACACCCTGACCCCTAGCCCCCTCTACCCGAGTCCCTCCCCCCAGCCTTTCTGTTTAAAGTCTCCCCAGTAGCCTTTGCAAATCTCCCTGCCAGGATATTGGTCCCCCTCGGGCTCGAGTGCAACCCGTCCTTTGTGTACAGATCATGCCTTCCCCAAAAGAGGACCCAGTGATCAAGAAACTTGAATCCCTGCCCACTGCACCAGTCCCTCAGCCACGCATTTATCCTCCACCTCATTTCATTCCTACTCTCACTGTCACGCGGCACAGGCAGTAATCCTGAAATCGTTACCCTTTTGGTCCTTCTCCTTAACTTTCCCTCCAAATCCCTAAATTCTCCCTTCAGGACCTCATCACTTTTTCTGCCTATGTCATTGGTACCTATGTGTACCACAACATCAGGCTCCTCTCCCTCCCTTATCAGAATCTTTTGTACACGTTCTGACACATGCGCGAGACCCTGGCACCAGGGAGGCAAAACTACCATCCGGGTCTCCCGACTGCGTCTACAGAATCGCCTATCCGACCCCCTAACTATGGAGTCCCCTATTACAATTGCCCTCCTCTTTTTGCTACCCTTCTGAGCATCAGGGCCGGTCTCTGTGCCGGAGGCCAGGCCGCTGTTGGTGCCCCCAGCTAGGCTGTCCCCTCCAATCGTACTCAAACCTGAGTACCTATTTTCCAGGTGTACGGTCACAGGGGTACTCTCTAGCCCCTGCCTCTGCCCCTTGCCCTTCCTAACCGTGACCCACTTGTCTGCCTCCTGTGGTCTGGGAGTGACTACCTCCCTGTAGCTCCTCTCTATAACCTCCTCACTCGCCCTGACCAGACGGAGGTCGTCGAGCTGCTGCTCCAGGTTCCTAACACAGTCCTTTAGGAGCCCCATCTCAAACACACCTGGCGCAGATGTGGATGTCTGGAGGGCTATCAGATTCCCTGACCTCCCACATCTGACATCCAGAACAGTACACTGCCCTTGCCTTCATACTCTCCCCTTACACAGGATACAATATAAAGTACACAACAAACTGCTGGGATCTGACTGCCAATCAGCTGCTTACCCTGGTCCACTTCCCACCAATCAGCGGCTTCCTCAAAAAAACCCACTTCTCCAAATGGAATGTTATGGATTTGGGTAAGCCTCTGAAAAAACAAGCCCCGCGCTAGATTTTGAAGCTTACCGGTCGGGTGTCGCTCCTCCCCCTCCTTCTCTTCCAACGGCTCCTGTGGGCCTCTGAAAAACAAGCCCCGCGCTAGATTTTAAAGCTTACCGGTCGGGTGTCGCTCCTCCCCCTCCTTCTCTTCCAACGGCTCCTGTGGGCCTCTGAAAAAAACAAGCCCCGCGCTAGATTTTGAAGCTTACCGGTCGGGTGTCGCTCCTCCCCCTCCTTCTCTTCCAACGGCTCCTGTGGGCCTCTGAAAAAACAAGCCCCGCGCTAGATTTTGAAGCTTACCGGTCGGGTGTCGCTCCTCCCCCTCCTTCTCTTCCAACGGCTCCTGTGGGCCTCTGAAAAAACAAGCCCCGCGCTGGATTTTGAAGCTTACCGGTCGGGTGTCGCTCCTCCCCCTCCTTCTCTTCCAACGGCTCCTGTGGGCCTCTGAAAAAACAAGCCCCGCGCTGGATTTTTAACCTTACCGGTCGGGTGTCGCTCCTCCCCCTCCTTCTCTTCCAACGGCTCCTGTGGGCCTCTGAAAAAACAAGCCCGCGCTAGATTTTGAAGCTTACCGGTAGGGTGTCGCTCCTCCCCCTCCTTCTCTTCCAACGGCTCCTGTTGGCCTCTGAAAAAACAAGCCCCGCGCTGGATTTTTAACCTTACCGGTCGGGTGTCGCTCCTCCCCCTCCTTCTCTTCCAACGGCTCCTGTGGGCCTCAGGATGTTGAGGCTGGGACTATCCCAAAGTTTAGGAAACAGTTAGACAGGTACATGGATAGGACTGGTTTGGTGGGATATGGACCAAACACAGGCAGGTGGGACGAGAGTAATGGGAACATGTTGGCCGGTGTGGGAACGTTGGGCCAAAGGGGCTGTTTCCACATTGTATGACTCTATGACTTTATCTGCAGTTCCTTCCTACACATTACTCAAGTCAACTTTATTTGTCACATGTACATACAAGATGTACAGTGAAATGAAAGTGGCAATGCCTGCGGGATTGGGAAAAACAACAGAACAACAGAACAGAACAGAACCAGTATTTACATACTCAAAAAAGACACAACAGTAAATTAGTCCCTGGTAAGATTAGAGTTTGCAGTCCTGATGGCCTGTGGGAAGAAACTCCGTCTCATCCTCCCTGTTTTCGCAGCGTGACAGCGGTGGCTGACCGTAGCAGCTGGAACAGTCCGTTGCTGGGGTGGTAGGGGTCCTTCATTATCTTGTTGGCTCTGGACCTGCATCTCTTGGTGTATAGGTCCTGCAGGGGAGTGGGGGGGGGGGGGGGGGGGGGGGAGTGCAGTTCCCATGGTGCGTTCGGCCGAATGCACTACTCCCTGCAGAGCCTTCCTGTCCTGGGCAGAGCTGTTCCCAAACAGATCGAGATGTTACCGGACAGGATGTTTTCTATGGCACCAGAGTAGAAGACTGAAGTATCCTCAGAAAGACTTTGAATTTCCTCAGCTGCCTGAGGTAGTAAAGGTGCTGCCTTGCCTTTCTCACCAGTGCAGCAGTGTGTGTTGTCCATGTCAGATGCTCCCTGATGTGGACTCCCAGGTATTTAAAGCTGCTCACCCGATCCACAGTAGTCCCATTTATCTCCAGTGGCGTGTACGTCCTCGGTTGTTGCTCTTCTAAATTCCACAATCAGCTCCTTCGTTTTAGCAACATTTAAGAGAAGGCTGTTATTCTGACACCAGAGTGCCAGGTCAGCCACCTCCTCCCAGTAGGCCTTCTCATCATTATCGGAGATCACAGTGTCATCAGCAAATTGATGATGGAGATTGGAGCTGAACCTGGCCACACAGACACAATGAAGATGCTTATGATCATGGAAAGATGGTGACAGCTCAGATGCAGAGCAGTAGATAAACTACATGAAATTCTTAATTGCAATAGCATAACAGGTCTGTAAACACATTAATCATATATAGCACAATAAACAAAATAACATTCAGTAAATTAAAAAAGACTAATGAAGAACGGTAAGTTGATGTACAAGATATAACTAGCTAGAAATTTCTGAACTGAAAGTGAAAATTTGTACAGATATTTAATTAAGAAGAATTAACAAGGTGATTGTAAGTTCTATAGAAAGTGAGTCAATGTAATTGATAAAGGAGAACAAGTCTGAAGCAATGAATAGTATTTTGCAGCAGTCTTCACAATGGAAGATATTGATATCTATATTACTAAAAGTCTGATCTTGACCGCTTTTGGCCCACTGCGCTGCGATTTCCCAGAGAACACCGCCACCTACGGCCATCATTTTTGGCCACCTCGCTCAGAGCCCCCGTCCACCTTCCGGGACCAGAGGAATTTTCCCATGATGAAAAATGAGAGAGATGTTAATGTTTTTAAAACATTCCTCATTCTCTCTGTTCTCTCTGCTGCCCCCGCTGGTGGCAGGGGGTAGGGGGGAGGGATGATAAAACCTGGAAGCGTCGTGCCACACTTGGTGTCTGCCAGACCCAGGAAGTGAGAGGGTCACGGCTCTCTGAGCTGTGAATAACACTGAATGTACGTCTACTCCACGGTGAGTCCCCTTGAAGTGGCAGCTGCCAAATTGTTTACCTTCTTTTTAAAAAATCTGTGTCACAAAATGGATTTTGGTTGTCGGGTGGCTGCAGCCCAATTGTTTGCCTCGCCTTTTTAAAGAGTTTGTGTTCACAAAATGGATTTTGGTTGTCGGGTGGCTGCAGCCAAATTGTTTTTCCTTGGCTTGGCTTTTAAAATCATTGCAACAGTTGGCTGCCAGCCCAAGAATCCATTCGGCCCGCAATGTCTATACTAGCCCTCTGGGAACCAGTACCTTTGGCACGCAACACCCATACTAGCGCAACAGAAAGCTCCCCCCCCTCACCCACTGGCGAGCAATATTGGAATTGGTGGAGAGGTGGAATATTGCGTTGGTGACCAGCCCTCTTGTGTGATGCTGCGACCCAACGGGTCCCACTTAGTCCAGTTGGTATAATATTATTACCTGTACTGAGTTTTAGTTCAGTTTAGCTTCGAACTACAGCGTGGAAACAGGCCCTTAGGACCACCAAGTCCAGTCCCAACCAGCATACTTACACTATCCTACACACTAGGGCCACAGAGACTCCTCCACATTCCTCACTGTGATGGAAGGCGAATAAAACTTCAAATCTTTTCCCTTATCTCTCCTGTGGTCGAGGGCCTCGAGTCCTCCGTTGACAGGATGATCTTGACTCCCATAGCCGGCTGCATTTAGGTCCTCCGCATATGTGCGATCAGCTCCGGGTCGGGGATGCTCGAACCTTCCGCGACGTTTGAGCTCCCGACCAGGCCTCTCTCGAGACTGGGAGCTCGCGATGGTAAAGTCCGCAGGCCGCGGTTGGAGCAAACCCAGGCAAGGGATCGACTCCAATGTTAAGTCCACGCCTATGGTGGGGCTCAAGGTTAGTCTGAGGAGGCCTCCAGCTCCATCGATGGTAGGCCGCAGAGCGACCGGAAATGTGACCCGAAAATTAATCGCATCTCCGGGCAGGTAAGAAACTGAAAAAAAAAAGTTTCCCCCGACCTCCATCTGCTCCCCCCACATAAAACAAACCGGAGAACATTTACACAAACTGTTAAACACTTTTAACACACACCAACAATTTAAAAAAGACGAAAAAAAACAGACAGACTGTTGGCGGGGGCTGCCAATCGTGCAGTGCCCTGGTGCCAGAGGAGGTAGTTGAGGCAGGAGCTATCCCAACATTTAAGAAACAGTTCATTAGGTATATGGATAGGAGAGGTTTTGAGGGATATAGAGCAAATGCGGGCAGGTGGGACTAGTGGAGCTGGGACATGTTAGCCGGTGTGGGCAAGTTGGCTGAAGGGACTGTTTCCACACTGTATCACTCTATGACTCTGACTCTAAGAAGATAAGAGTGAAGTTGGAGAATAATAACATTTAAGGTGTGACAACACAAAATGCTGGAATAACTCAGCGGGACTGGCAGCATCTCTGGAGTGAAGGAATGGATGATGTTTCGTGTTGAGACCTTTCTTCAGTCGGAAAGAAGGGTCTTGAACCGAAACATCACCAATTCCTTCTCTCTAGAGATGCTGCCGGTCCCGTTGAATTACTCCAGCATATTGTGTCTATCTTCGATTTTCTTGACCCCGCTCTGGGATTAGAAGTGGGGGCGGATCCGGATCCGCAACGGCCGTGAGCCCCAGGTCAAGTTCGGCGATCGTTTGCCTGCTTCTGCTGCTGTTGGAGTTGAGACGTTGCATCGCGCCAGGGTCTTGGGCATGTACCACTTTGGCAGTCAGTTATGCAAAGATTGCATTCGCTTCAAAAATTTCGGAGCCCCACGCGATGTCGCGCACAACTACATACCCCTCCGCGCTTCTCAGTGGGACCGGCCCCGCGCGGCCATACGATGCCCATGCGCCTCAACACGATGACGAGGTCGCGTAATTTGCGTGCCAAGGATATGTAAGTGAGACAGGCCCTTAACTCTGTTTTCTTTATTTGAAGCACTGTTGGTGGTAATAGAAAATTAAATCTTCTCTCGCACACACTGATTAAAACCTGGGCCGGCTAAATGTTAAGTATTTGCAGCCAGACAATCCCCTTCAGGCACAGAGCTCTGCACACAAGTTGATTATTAATGACCTCTTAACAAGATGGTTAACAAGTAAGAATTGGCTCTTATCCCATCTTTCCCCCAGCATTCATAAATCCACTTTGCGTGGGGTGAGAATCCCCACAGTAGCACTACAAACAGACAAATTTAATTCCAGATCAGTTTGCCCACTTACTCTTTGGCTAAAATTAGAGCAGCCAACAATTTTCACCCCACTGCTGCCCCATCCAAAACATATGTTATGCACCTCGATGATTTATGTTAAGTCTACACTGCACCACAAGAGCATCTGTCTTCCATTAATACTGAATCCCACTGAACAAAAATAATGGCCTTCAAATTCTCTTCTAATTCTGCAATATCCTGTCAAACAGGACTATTAACTACATGAATAATCATTTCAAACAGCAACTCACATCACTTTGGAGATGGCACATAGTGTGTGTTGCCTGAATCATTTTGAGTTATTGTAATTTCAAGTGTATGGTGCTTGTTCTATTCTAATACCAATTCAGAAAACTGTAACTACTGAACTAGACAAATCATTTCAGGACAATGTAAATCAAGCAAATCAAGTCCACTTCACAATTATACAAGTCTGGTGTACTCTTTGAATACTTTAAGGCTTCATGGTGTCATCATGTAATTTTGTTATTGGTATTGGTTCATGTGTACCGAGTTTAGGAAAGAACTGCAGATGCTGGCTTAAATCCAAGGCAGACATAAAATGCTGAAGTAACTCAGCGGGACAGGCAGCATCTCTGGAGAGAAGGAATGGGTGACATTTTGGGTCGAGACCCTTCTTTTGTGTCGACCTTTGCACTGAGTTTAGTTTAGATTACTTTACTTTAGTTTGGAGATACAGTGCCCTTCGGCCCACCAGGTCCACACCGACCAGCACTGACCGCCAAAGAACGTACTCCGTAGTCAGGATCGAACTCAGGTCTTTGGCAGCAACTCTACCGCTGCGCCACCATGCTGCCCAAATAAAGATAGAGTGAAAAAATGTATATAATATCACAAAATGCTGGAGTAACTCAGAGGGACAGGCTCTCTGGAGAGAAGGAATGGGTGACGATCCGGGTCGAGACCCTTCTTCAATGATGTATAGACCCGAAACATCATTCATTCCTTCTCTCTGGAGATGCTGCCTGTCGTCTGAAGAAGAGTTTCATAGAAACATAGAAACATAGAAATTAGGTGCAGGAGTAGGCCATTCAGCCCTTCGAGCCTGCACCGCCATTCAATATGATCATGGCTGATCATCCAACTCAGTATCCCGTACCTGCCTTCTCTCCATACCCTCTGATCCCCTTAGCCACAAGGGCCACATCCAACTCACTCTTAAATATAGCCAATGAACTGGCCTCAACTACCCTCTGTGGCAGAGAGTTCCAGAGACTCACCACTCTCTGTGTGAAGAAAGTCTTTCTCATCTCGGTCTTAAAGGATTTCCCCCTTATCCTTAAGCTGTGGACCCCTTGTCCTGGACTTCCCCAACATCGGGAACAATCTTCCTGCATCTAGCCTGTCCAAACCCCTTAAGAATTTTGTAAGTTTCTATAAGATCCCCTCTTAATCTCCTAAATTCCAGAGAGTATAAACCGAGTCTATCCAGTCTTTCTTCATAAGACAGTCCTGACATCCCAGGAATCAGTCTGGTGAACCTTCTCTGCACTCCCTCTATGGCAATAATGTCCTTCCTCAGATTTGGAGACCAAAACTGCACGCAATACTCCAGGTGTGGTCTCACCAAGACCCTGTACAACTGAAGTAGAACCTCCCTGCTCCTGTACTCAAATCCTTTTGCTATGAAAGCTAACATACATTCGCTTTTTTCACTGCCTGCTGCACCTGCACGCCTACTTTCAATGACTGGTGTACCATGACACCCAGGTCTCGCTGCATCTCCCCTTTTCCTAATCGGCCACCATTTAAATAATAGTCTGCTTTCCTGTTTTTGCCACCAAAGTGGATAACCTCCATTTATCCACATTATACTGCATCTGCCAAACATTTGCCCACTCACCCAGCCTATCCAAGTCACCTTGCAGTCTCCTAGCATCCTCCTCACAGCGAACACTGCCCCCCAGCTTAGTGTCATCCGCAAACTTGGAGATATTGCCTTCAATTCCCTCATCCAGATCATTAATATATATTGTAAATAGCTGGGGTCCCAGCACTGAGCCCTGCGGTACCCCACTAGTTACTGCCTTGCCATTGTGAAAAGGACCCGTTTACTCCTACTCTTTGCTTCCTGTTTGCCAGCCAGTTCTCTATCCACATCAATACTGAACCCCTAATACCGTATGCTTTAAGTTTGTATACTAATCTCTTATGTGGGACCTTGTCGAAAGCCTTCTGGAAGTCCAGATATACCACATCCACTGGTTCTCCCTTATCCACGCTACTAGTTACATCCTCGAAAAATTCCACAAGATTCGTCAGACATGATTTACCTTTTGTAAATCCATGCTGACTTTGTCCAATGATTTCACCGCTTTCCAAATGTGCTGCTATCCCATCTTTAATAACTGACTCTAGCAGTTTCCCCACTACCGATGTTAGACTAACTGGTCTGTAATTCCCCGTTTTCTCTCTCCCTCCCTTCTTAAAAAGAGGGGTTACATTTGTTACCCGCCAATCCTCAGGAACTACTCCAGAATCTAAAGAGTTTTGAAAGATTATCACTAATGCATCCACTATTTCCTGAGCTACTTCCTTAAGTACTCTGGGATGCAGCCTATCTGGCCCTGGGGATTTATCGGCCTTTAATCTATTCAATTTACCCAACACCACTTCCCGACTGACCTGGATTTCACTCAATTCCTCCTTTGACCCACAGTCCCCTGCTATTTCAGGCAGATTATTTATATCTTCCTTAGTGAAGACGGAACCAAAGTAGTTATTCAATTGTTCCGCCATATCCTTGTTCCCCATGATCAACTCACCTGTTTCTGACTGCAAGGGACCTACATTTGTTTTAACTAACCTCTTTCTTTTCACATATCTATAAAAACTTTTGCAGTCAGTTTTTATGTTCCCTGCCAGTTTTCTTTCATAATCTATTTTTCCTTTCCTAATTAAGCCCTTTGTCCTCCTCTGCTGGTCTCTGAATTTCTCCCAGTCCTCTGGTATGCTGCTTTTTCTGGCTACTTTGTTTCGGCCCGAGACGTTGCCTATCTCCTTCGCTCCATAGATGCTGCCGCACCCGCTGAGTTTCTCCAGCAGTTTTGTGTACCTTCGATTTTCCAGCATCTGCAGTTCCTTCTTAAACATGCCGTCTGTCGTGCTGAGTTACCCCAGCACAACGAGGTTGATTAGAAGATTTAGCATAGGAACATGCACCATCACTTCAAATCATTGCAAAATAATGAAGATCATTAAAAATCTATCTATTGCTACAGAACACTGCAAGATTAATTAATTGAATATGTCATCATTTCAGATCTCTGTGGGAGTAAAATTCAACTAGGGATGTCAGGGGTTATGGGGAGAAGGCAGGAGAATGGGCTTGAGAGGAAAAGATAGATCTGCCATGATTGAATGGCACAGTAGTTTCAATGGGCTGAATCCCTAATTCTGTATCTATGACATAAACTTATGAACATATCTTTAGGGAATGTAAAAAAAATGGACAGCTGGTCTTGCACTTCCTAAATTCATTAGGAAAAATAAAGCAGATTGCAAGTAAAATGGCCCACCAATTCATGAAGTGGAAGATGACTGAACTTTACTGCCTTCCCTCACATTGGGAAATGTTGATTCCGTTGTGGGAATGTTTATGTTAAACCCTATTGTGTATTGTGTTCTTTTATTTGTATGGCTGTACGGTAACTCAAATCTCACTGTACCAATTGGTGCATGTGACAATAAATGTAACTTGAACTTGAACATGAACTTGCATGTCCACTTGTTCTTAACCTGAACATTGGCCTTATTTTGTAATTGACAGCAATGCATCTTTCCATGATGGAAATAGGAAGTTGGTGACTACCTTGCCTTGGGCCGAAGGGTTTAGTTTAGAGACACAGCGCTGAAACAGGGCCCTTGGCTCACCCTGTCCGTGCTAACCAGTGAACCCCGCACACTAACATTATCCTACACACACACACAAGGGACAATTTACAATTATACTAAGCCAATTAACCTACAAACCTGTATGTCTTTAGGGTGTGGGAGGAAATCAGAGATCATGGAGAGAAAACACACGCAGGGTCACGGGCAGAATGTACAAGCTCTGTACAGACAGCACCCATAGTCAGGATCAAACTCACGTCTCTGGTGCTGTAAGGCAGCAACTCTACTACTGAGCCGCCCGGCTGCGGGTCACTCGCACCAAGAACAAATGCAGGCTAAGAGTCCAGGCTTTTCCTTGCAGCCCTTCTTAAATATAGGCAAAACATTAGCCACCCTGCTGTCTTCTAGCACCTCACCCTTGTCTAATGATGATTCACATATCTCAGCCAGGGCACGCGCACTTTCTTCTCTAACTTACCACAGTGAGTTTGTATATACCTGATCAACCCCAGGAGATCTACCTACCCTCATATGCCTTTTGACATTCAGTACCTCCTCGACCATGATACAGACGTCCTCAAGACATCTCTATTAACTGTCCCAAGTTCCCCTGCCTTTCTTGTGTACACTAGAAAGACTAGTGTACACAAGAATCCTAAACCATCTAACTGTGAATAATATTTTGTATAACCATCAATATGGCTTTAGGAAGAAGTACTCTACGGAGCATGCATTATTACAACTTATTAATAATATCTCTACTGCTCTAGATGAAAAGAAATTTGCTCTTGGTGTCTTTCTAGATCTATCCAAGGCATTTGATACAGTCAACCATTCAATCTTAATCTCTAAACTCAATAGATATGGGGTAAAGGATGTAGCGCTTCTATGGTTAACCAACTATTTAGCAAATAGAGCGCAATTTGTCTATCTAAATGGAGGCTCATCCAAAAAATGGAGAATTCACTGTGGGGTACCAGGAGGCTCCATCCTTGGTCCTTTACTGTTCTTGACCTATATAAATGACTTATCCTATACCTGTAGAGTACTTCTTCCTATCCTGTTTGCCGATGACACCAATCTTATAGCTTCACATAGTGATCGAAAATCATTGGTTGAATTAGTTAATGAAGAAATGTCTCATGTCTCTAAGTGGTTTGAAGTGAACAGGCTCTCTCTCAATATCAAAAAATGCAATTACATGATCTTCTGCAGTAAAAACACCATTTTTCCCAAAGACAAATCTAAAATTTTTATCAATGGACATGAAATTCCTGAAGTAACATATACAACATTTTTAGGAGTAACCATTGATCAAAATTTAACTTAGAAAGAACATATCAATATTGTCTGTAGAAGATCAATGAAAATGCTTGGTATTCTGAGAAAGGTTTGTGCATTTATTCACCCGTCTTCCCATCTAACAATATATTACAGTTTGATTTTTCCTTATTTCAATTATTGTAATATTGTTTGGGGTTCTACCTATCCTTCCTATCTTTCTAATCTACTCATCATACAGAAGAAATTTATGAGATTAATTTCTCATTCTAATTCACAAGAACCTTCTGCCCCTCTCTTCAAGAAGTACTCAATTTTGTCTGTAGATAAACTGAATGCATTCCAAATATGTATTTTTATTTTCAAATATCTTAAATGTAAACATGATTTGCCTGTTTCTCTTCATGATCTTTTCACCCTTTCTTCTAATATTCACCCAACCAGAAGAAGAAATGATCTTCATCTTCCGTTTTGTCGAACATCCAAACACCAACATTGCATTACTTTTAAAGGTCCTAAATTTTGGAATACCCTGCCTCTGTCATTAAAGTCTCACACCTCCTTAGCCACCTTTAAGATTGAGCTTAAAAAGTTTCTCATCATGTCCTGAGTTCTGACCTCCAGCTTTTTGTAATGCTATTTATGAGCTCAAACTACTTCTGTTCACTCTTATCTCATACTATACCTTATTATTTTATTTATTTTCATATTTTTAATTTCATATTTTTAATTTTCATTCTTAAACTGTATTATTGTTTATTATTGTCTTTTTTATTTCTCCTACCCCCTGATTTGCCATTAATACTCATTTTCAGATGGGAGCGGACTTTGTATAAGCCCTCTGGGCTTATCTTCCCTCCCAGTACTGAATGGTATTATAAATTGATCGTTTGTCTTCTTTTAAAACATGGTGCAAATAAATAAACAATAAACAATAAAACAATATGTCTTTCTCCACAGTTAAACGAGCAGAGAAATGGCAGCACAGAGCGCCACAGGAGATCCTTTTTCCCTGGCTATCAAACTGTACAACTCCCCGTGGGTTAGATTGACCCTCCCACCCCCAAATCTTTGCATGTCTCCAATCAATAAATTTCCACTTGTCGCTTGAATTTCCTGTTTCATGTATCTGGTTGGCAGGCCAATGTCCCTCCCCGCTATATGATAAAGATCTATCGTATCGTATTGCATCGTATCGTATCATAAATATTAATTGAGGACCTAGGCCATCTCCTGCAGCTACACACAGACGATCACTTTGGTTTCTGAAGGACAGTATTCTCTCTCTAATTCCTTTTTCCCCTTGATGTACTTAAAATCTCTTTGGATTTTCCTGAATATTATTTGCCAGAGCTGCTCCTGTTTTCTCTGTCCTGCTTTTTTTCTTCGCTTCCAATTTTCCCCTCACCCTCCCTTCAGCAATCAGTTTGAAGAAGGGTCCAGACCCGAAGTGTCACATATGTATTTTCTGCGGAGATGCTGCCTCTGGAACGGAATGGAGTGTCACATGTGACAAGGCATAGTTAAATGTTTTGCTTGCATGCCCGAGGTATATAAATAGTCTCCATATTAATGGCACTAACAAAGTTACTGTACCCCCCCTGGTCCTGCATTGTTCTCCCCCCATCCCCATCCCCTCCCTCACAGCGATCCCCCCACGGCGGCCCTCCATTCTTCTCTCCCTGTTCCCCCTCCCTCACGGTGATCCCTCCATGCCGGGTCCGCCATTGTTCTGCCCCCTCATGGTGGTTCCCCATTGGTATAAACCAACATCTGCTGTTCCTTTTTATTACTATCTTCTGCCCCCTTTTTGCCCTCCCTATTTTTCTTCTAAAATATTGTCCACAGTTTCTGAAAACCCTCCAGGGATACTGCTGCCTATTACTCCCATGCATTCTTCTTTTTCCAGATCAGAGCCTCAATTTCTTCCGTCATCCATGCTTCTTTACTCCCACCTGCCTTACCCATAACAGGAACATGCATGCCTTGAACTCCTGTCTTAAGGTCATAAGGTCATAACCTTATGACCTTAATAACCCCCCTCGGTTTTGATCCACACCTATATCTCTCCTATTGCACCTGTACCCTGAAACGTTAAGCTGCCAATCCTGCCCCTCTCTTAGCCAGGTTTCCATAATGGCAACAACATTACAGTCACATGCACCTATCCATGCCCTGATTTCATTGCCTTACCCGTCAGGCCTCTCGCGTTAAAACAATTGCAATTCAATCCAACATTCCTTCCCCGCTCCCTGCTGTGCTCCTGCCTATTCTGTCTCCTTAACTTCTTTCATAAGTGATGGGAGCAGATTTAGGCCTCTCGGTCCATCGTCTTCTCCGCTTTTCAATCATGGCTGATCTATCTCATCATCCTCCTAAACCCATTCTCCTGCCTTCTCCCCATAACCCTTGACACCCGTACTAAACAAGAAATGTGCCATCGCACTTTTAATGTTATCCCGCTTTCCAGACGTTTCCACTGCCTGCAAACAACCTGCTCCAATCAACCTTAGCAAATTCCTGTCTGATACCATCAAAGTTCGCCTTGTCTCAATTCAGAATTTTATCTTGTGGGCCCACTCTCTCTTTATCAGTAACTATTTAAAAGTTAATAGAAGGGTGGTCGCTGGTCACAAAAGTTTTATCCATGGATACTTCAGTCACTTGCCCCTTCTAATTCCAAGACTTTATAAGAGTAGATCATCTTTGCCCTCTCCCTTGTAGGGCCTTCTACATATTGCCTGAGGAAAGTTTCTTGAACATATTTGACAAATTCCACCCTGTCTATGCCCTTGGCACTATGACAGTGCCGGTCTAAATTTGGAAAGTTAAAATTCCCTACTACAACAGCCTTATTAGTCTTGCAGCTGCCTGTAATCTCTTGGCACATTTGTTCTTCTAATTTCCGTTGACTATTTGGGGGGCTGTAGTTCAAACCCGACAAGGTGATCATCTCCTTTTAATTTGTGAGCTCCCCCCATACAGACTCAATGGAAGAATCATCAGCTATGTCATCTCTGACTACTGCTGAGACATTCTCGATAAGATACAATAGAATTTTATTTATCCCAGGATGGAAATTGATCTGCCAACAGTCATAAAAAACACAAAATACATGAAACATTAAATTAAAGTGACGAGTGGAAAGGTTTGGGGGATGTGCAAAGTTTGGTGGGGGGGGGGGGCAGTCTCAGTCTACCCCACAACGGAAGGGGAGGAATGTACAGTTTGATACAGTGTGTCATGAAGGGGGTGAGCTCTATTGTCCAGGATGCTCTGCAGTTGGTTACTTATTTTTTACTTTTAAATTAGTTTTAAATCCTGGTGTTCAATACCAGCCACGGAATTTTTTAGACCCTGAAAGTATTTCCACTGCACTTACCTGCGGGCCCGTACCTACCGCTGTCGAGGAGCTGCCTCTGCAGTTCATGCTCTGCCGTCAGCGTCGACGTCATGCCGTTCCAGCGCCAGGCGGGGCTTCTTCACGTAGTCACTCACGTGACTCCGAAGTAAAATTGAGGAATGTTGTGGAACAGAGAGATCTAGGAATAACTGTGCATAGTTCCCTGAAGGTGGAATCGCATGTAGATAGGGTGGTAAAGAAAGCCTTTGGTGTGCTGGCCTTTATAAATCAGAGCATTGAATATAGGAGCAGGGAAGTAATGTTAAAATTGTACAAGGCATTGGTAAGACCAATTCTGGAGTATGGTGTACAATTTTGGTCGCCTAATTATAGGAAGGATGTCAACAAAATAGTAAGATTAAATGAGAACTTACCAGTTTGAAGTTTGATCTTTATTTTATGAGGAGTTACGATGAGGGATTACGTGAAGACCCCGCCAGGACGCATGCGCGACATTCTTCAAAGCAGTGGTGTGAAATCACAGATACCAGAGTAGACTAATATAGTAAGATAAGAGAGAACTTCCATACCAGTTGAACTTTATAATAGAGGGTTTTGGGAGCGGAGGGCACGTAATCCCTCATCGTAACTCCTCATAAAATAAAGATCAAACTTCAAACTGGTAAGTTCTCATTTAATCTTACTATTTTACTTCGGAGTCACGTGGAGTGACTACGTGAAGATTTCAAAGCTCTGTGATTTCATGCCCTGGAATGAGACCATGCTCACACAACTGCCATTCTGGGACGGAGGATGAACGTATTTCACACACGACACTGTGCTGAAAAACAATAAAGGTATTATTCATACCTAAAATAATATGCCCACATTGGGTAATTTATTTTACAGAACTTAATTTTTCCCTGCAAACGTCTCAGGATCGGCCACGGGTTTATTATAAAGCATTGAATGCGTTCATTGCTCCACCCCGCTGTGGCAAGGATGTAGTCCATAGGAACTCCATCATCCTAGCGTCCGATGTAGATGCAGCCCTGTTGGAGTGAGATTTGAAAACATTAGTATTCACCACTGCACGTAATACCACCCGAACCATCCTGGATATGGTTTGCACTGTGACCTTAGGTGAGGGCATTTATGGCTAATGAGAAAGCTCTCTCCGTGCCCATAAGTGTCTTGGTGATTATATATTGGAAAGTATGTGTCACTATGCAGGGCCGACTATCTGCTGGATAGGCCAGAACTCTAATATTGGCCAAAGGAACCGGGTCAGTCTAGTTTAAGTACCCCTGTATGTAGCAGGTTATCTGCCATTTGTGACAGACATGACGTCCTATTCTAGCTTGTGTAAGGACTGGACCCGTTTTGTGCTGATCCAAGTGCCATAATCATTCCCATCTAGAATATTAGTTTGTCCAGAGTGAGCCCGATATTGGTGTCCATCCTCGTAACATGGTGTACTACCTATGTCCCATATATGGGTTGTATCTGGGCCTGGGGGGAATAGAGTACGAATACCCCTCATTCGTTTTAGGTACTAGTGGGTGTGATTCCTATAGCCAGGTGATCACTCCCTCTGCCCAGATATTAGATAGGGCACTCCTTGCACAATAATGGCACTGTAACTCAATCCTTCATCGAAATGAAGGGTGGCCAGAACTCCAGCACTTCAGTGTTGGTGGCTGAGTCATATGTAGTGTTCGTCCTGGTGCAGAACACTTCCCATTTCCTGACATATGTCAGGTACTGTCTTCTCGTGGACTCCCTGCACGACGCTGAGATGGCATTGATCGTCCTGTCGGAGAGTCCGTATCCCAGAAATGGCCTGTTCAGAAACTGCAAATCAACAAGTTCATACAGTCATGGCACGGATACTTTCCCGCACGGGGGTGTGCCAACCTCCTTGGCCGTTTGTTGATCCAGATGCAGGGTTCTGAGACCATCTTTGTACTGTTGGGAACCATGGTACCGTTGCGGCGTCTTGTTTAATTATTGTAAGACTCGCCTGATGAGGCAGAAGGGGAAAATGCATAGCAAAACAAATCCCCCCCCCCCCCCCCCCCCCCCCCCCCCCCCCCCCCCCCCCCCCCCCCCCCAATGCAGCGAAAAAATCGTCCATCGCTGCTGCCCCTGGGTCTGGTTCCCAAGCAACATATGTTGGTAGTTGGTGAATTAGTCCGGATGGAAAAAAGGTCGATATCTGGTGTCCCATACCGGTCTATAATATCTGTAAACACTTTCCGATCCAACATCCATTTAATGTTGTCGTTGAATTTACGTGACCTGATGTCTGCCACTGTATTTAGCTTACCTGGAAGGTAAGTGGTTGAGATCCAAATCTCTCTCCCAGACACCAGTGCCAGATATTATTAGGCAATTCATCACATGATATCGACTTTATTTCACCCATATGATTATATATAGGCCCCCAGTGTGGTATCAATCTGTACCGTACATGCAACTGGTGCTCATCTGAGCAGTAGGCCCTGAGTCCATGAAACGCTCCCAGCATTTCTAGATAATTAATTCCTAGTGCTTTAAACAGAATAATTTTTTGTGCACTCATCTGCCACCACAAACTTGCGGTGGTATTAGTTGCTCCCCAACCTTTAGCACTGGCATCAGTCTGTAATGTACCCTAGGGATATAGAATGGGGTGATGGGGTTAGGATAATATGGAACATTTCTATCCACCAGTTTAATTCTAATTTACTTTCCCTGATAGTTTGCATAGGCCTATTGAAATGGCCTGTATGATTTTTGAGAGCTAAAATTTCCCTCTTCCAGGTTTTAATAATGGAGTGGTCCAATTGTGCTGCTGGGAACGCAGCCACCAATTCCCAATCACTCTTGCTCCTTGCCGAATGGATGGTTCCCTGATGCCAGTGAGGCTTTTGCATACTCCCATCAAGTCTGTCACTTTGTTTGGTGGCAAGGTGATAGACATATGAACAGAGTCAATAGTGAACCCCAAATAATCCATGGTAGTGGAGGGTTCCAATTTTGATTTATCTGGATGTACGTTAAACCTCTCTGTTGTGGCTGATACCACCAATGTAGCCAGCTCCAATTTTCACCTACAATGAGAATATCATCAAGGTAAGCCATGACGATATGGTTATGTTTCTCTAAGTATGCTAAAGCTGGTTTTAATAAATTTGTAATAGCCTGGGTGCTGATGACAACCCATTGGATAAGGCATACTGCCATTGCTGTCCCATCCAGATAAATTTCAGGTATTTACGATGACCCTGTGTGTGACAAACGTGTCTTATTTGAAATGGGCATACTGAACGGAAGTATTTAGTTCGGTCAAATCTGTAATGATACGGCAACCACCATCTTTTTAGTTTTTTATAAATATATTTGATACGAACTCTTGAAATTCTCTGATTGTTTTCTCAATCCCTTTTGTGTTTAGTCTTAACAGTTCAGCATGGCCTGCTGTTCTCTCTTTTTGTGAAGTATGAACTTCCTGCTAGGCGTATGCTGAACTGGGACGGTAGTTCGTATACAAATTCAATTTTTGTAATTCTGAATACCTCCGAGTATGTAAAAGTTCAGAGGTAAAAGTGCAGCACACATGATGAAACAAGTGCAACCGTCCCCCAACTTTAATGAATCGGACATGCAATGTTTTTTAAGTCAACCAGACCCACCTACCTCCATGGTTACCGGTGTTGTGTGGGTTGTCTCCGCAGTTGTTTCTTCTGGTATTGTGTTGCTGCGTTGTGGGGTTGGCGGTTTTCCATGAAGGCCGGGCTGGGCCATGGTCTGAAAGACCGCTGTGCAGGTGGGCCGGCCTTCGAGCTTTCACCACCAGATGGTCTTCCATAGCACCGATGTCTGGTGGGTGTGTAGGGGTGCTGCCGCTGTTGATAGTGGGTTTTAGAGGTGCTTGGCACCTGATCAGGCCTATAGCCTTGGCTTCCTCATGCAGGTCTTTCACCTGCTTCGGGAGGTCCCCCCAACAGCAATTTTGGCGCCTGTGTGCTACTTGTCTTGCATAATTCCGCACTTCTTGATGATGCTCTTCCTGTAACTGTAAATCTCCACTGAGTATTACACAGTCTGCTAGAGCATCACGTAACTCTTCAGGCAAATCAACCCCATCAGTTGTCCTGGTACTGCTGTGATTTTAGCAGCCAGCAGTTTCCTCTGGAGCTTCACCTCCTGGCTCCTTATAGATGGGCTCCTGTTGCCCCAGATGGGGTCATAGACTGCTGGTACTTTAAGAGAAATGGAGTTCTCTGGAGCAATGTACTTCCCAGCCATAAAGTTAATGGCTTGCTCCTGTAGCTGGTTTGTAGCCATGTATTTTTTACTGGCTTGCAGCTTTGTATAGGCAGTCCTTCTTGAGTTGATACAGCATGTGTCCCACAATCTTCTGCTGCTCTCTCTTCTAGCACCCCTCACAGTTGACTGTTCAGCCATTGCCCCTTCTTCAGGGTCAGCCCAGCTCTGACCCCTAATGCTCCCCTGCGAAGAGGGTGAGACATTTGGCAGTCCTTGAAAGGATGCTGCCGTGGGTCTGCGAAGAGACCCACTGTGACTCTGCCCCTGCATAAGCAGGTCATGCTGGAGCACTGCTCCCCACCCGCTCCCGCGGGAAAGACGCCCGCCGTCGCTATCCGTGAACGGGGTGTCTTCAGGTCCGGACCCAACCGAGTCAACGGACCTGTCCGACTTCCGGGTGGTTTTGCCGCCGACCGCGGCGCACCTGCGGTCTGTAGCGGCGAGAAGCCGGGAGCTGCTGGCAGCACCTGCAGCTCTGGAGAGACGGCACGCTGCTGGCTGCTTCCACAGCAGCGGTATCAGCTGCTGCTCTCCCTTGCGCGACTCCATGGTGCTTCCTCCTGAAAAAGAAATTACACCGAGTCGCGACGCTCACCAGAAAAGGTAAGACTTACCTTCAGTAATTTTTCAAAATTCGCGCTGGAGGAGCGGCGCTCCTCCCGACTGTCGCTTCCGCAATGCGTTCGACGATATGTCGCGCATGCGTCCTGGCGGGGTCTTCACGTAGTCACTCACGTGACTCCGAAGTAAAATAGAGAGCGTACAGAGGAGATTTACTATAATGTTGCCTGGGATCCAGCAACTATATTACAGAGAAAGGTTGAACAAGTTAGGTCTTTATTCTTTGGAGCGCAGAAGGTTAAGGGGGGACTTGATTGAGGTCTTTAAAATGATGAAAGGGATAGACAGAGTTGACGTGGATAAGCTTTTCCCATTGAGGGTAGGGAAGATTCAAACAAGAGGGCATGACATGAGAATTAAGGGACGGAAGTTTAGGGGTAACGTGAGGGGGAACTTCTTTACTCAGAGGGTGGTGGCTGTGTGGAATGAGCTTCCAGCAGAAGTGGTGGAGGCAGGATCGATTTTAACATTTAAAAGTAAAGTGGATAGGTATATGGACGTGAAGGGAATGGAGGGGTATGGTCTGAGTACAGGTAGATGGGACTAGGGGAAAACAAATGGTCGGCACGGACTGGAAGGGCCGAGAGGGCCTGTTTCCGTGCTGTAATTGTTATATGGTTATATGGTTTATATGGAGTGGTCTCTGCAGAAAGCCGAAAAGGGAGGAAGATGGGAAGATGTGACCAGTGGTGGGATCCCGTTGGAGGAGGCGAAAATGTTGGAGGATTATTTGTTGTTTGTGACGGCTGGTAGGGTGGAAGGTGAGGACAAGGTGGACTCTGCCCTTGTTACATATGGGGGGGATGGGGACGGAGAGCAGAGCTATGGGGTGTAGAAGAGACCCAGGTGAGAGCCTCATCTATACTCAAGGAGGGGAACCACCGTTCCCTAAAGAATGAGGACGGAATATTTTAGTGATGTATGCTCCATATACACATGTTGTAAATATAATCTTTGGACTGCCTCTCTTTCCTAGGAATTACATCCACAACCTCGGTTCGGATTCCCTTAATTTAAGAGTATTGATAGAGATGTAAATATATCTGAAATATTCATCAAATGATTCTCATCCAAAGAATCATAACATTTTGTTTCACAGATCAATGCGTTGGAAAGATTATTGTCCTTGCTTTTTGATTTGGTAATCTTTTAAATTCTGTATGCATTGTAAGTTTCAGCAGATCCTTACATTTTTAAATTAATTGTTTGGTAGGTTCGTGAGTTAGTCCTCCTTGTAATGATAGCAAAAATTGCTAGAAATATTTATCAGGTCAGGTAGTATCAGTGGAAAGAAAAACATGTATAATGTTTTCATTAGACACAAAATACTGGAGTAACTCAATGGGACAGGCAGCATCTCTGGTTAAAAGGAATGGGTGACATTTCCTATGGGTCATTTGTATTCATCGTGGACTCTGTGGGTCGAAGGGCCTATTTCCACGCTGCATCTCCAAACTAAACAATAGTAAACTCACGTTTGGCAACGTGATAACTGTACAGGAGGCTACAGATAGGTCAGAGTGGGAGTGAGATTTAAAGTGTCAAGTAACAGTTACGTCTGTCGGCTGAAGGCAGATTTTCCCCACAACCTAAATTTGTTCTTTCCAATGTAGAAAATAGTCAATCAATGGTTAATGGACAATATTGCTTTTTATTTCCACATGTTTAAACCTATTATCATAGGCTTAAGGTGGGGAGGGGTGGGGGGGGAAACCCTAAGTGGTAACGCTATCACACAAGGGGTGGTGGGTGCATGGAACGAGCTGCTGGAGGAGGTAGTTAAGGCAGGTACTATCACAACGGAGAATAGATTCCTAGAAAGGTTCATGGATAGGTTTAAAGGGATATGGGCCAAACGCAGGCAGGTGGGTCTAGTGTAGATGGGACATTGTGGGCAAGTTGGGCCAAAGGGCCTATTTCCACACTGCGTCCACAGACTCTTGTGGCAAAGAATTCCACAGATTCACCACCCTCTGACTAAAGATCCCCCTGCAGTCCTCATTGTGAGCACTGAATATAGTACACCGGATTGGAGAAAGTTTCAGTTGGCTCCCAGTTCCTGATTGAATTACCTTATAGTCCATTAAAGGGCTATTAATTTACCCCTTCTCATTGCAAAGACAATTCAGGTCAAGTTGCGTTTTTTACACCAATACAGAAAGGTGCAAGTACAATGAAAAACTTGCTTGCAGCAGCATTACAGACACTTAGATTCGGACAACACACAAAGACATAAATTTATACACAAATTGTATGTCGATTACACAATTTCTGCAAGAGAGGCGGAGGTAAGGCAGAGAGGGATAGATTCTTTATTAGTACGAGTGTCAGGGGATAATGGGGAGAAGGCAGGAGAATGGGTTTAGGAGGGAGAGATGGTTTTAACCATGAATGAATGGCATAATTCTCCTCCTATCACATAACCTAATGACAGTGAAAATAAATTGTGTTCAAAATAAGATGTTAGTGCAAACCTCAATTAGAAACCAATCCATGATAGTGTAAGAGATGGTCTATCTTGTTATAAATACTTCAAATATTTTTGAACACAGATTTGTCTGCAGTAGATTTGTCTTTCGAACATCTTTAGACATCTTGAGATATTTATTTTGTCACAGACCTATTTGTCTTATTTTCAATTTTTTTTCCTCTGAACGAATTTGTTAGTGCATTATTTTTGCTCTGTTCCTTCCTGTCATGATTTAGTTATCTTTATCCCAATAATTCTATTGAACAGCTTCCTTGTTTATTTTTTCTGAAGGGTCTGTTTCTGTGCTGTATCTCTAAACTAAACTAAACTTCACTGAACTAAACTAAGAATGTGAATGGGATTGGTAGGATTGTACTGTGGGGAGCTGGCATGGACGAGAAGGCCAAATAGCCTCCTTCTCAATGTTAGAACTATGTTCAAGCAAGGTTTTTATCCAATAAGTATTCCGCTCATGCAGGAAACGTATGTACTACCCCAACATCTTGACAAAAATTGCCTTTCTATCATACCATGCTCTCAGGATGTTCCAAAATCAATGCAGCAGTGGGCCGAGGGGTTTGTTTCCACGTAGTATCTCTAAGCTGAGCCAAACTAAACTAAAGTCCTTCAGCACATCACAGAGTGGCTGATCATCGATTTGTCTTTGAATACTGAGCCATAAATATCCAACTCAAAAATGAGCGGACCATTACAGAACAGGAAGATAAATTAATGTAAGACCTCCGATAAATGTTTACATGAAAGCAAAGAAATATAATACCTGCTTATTTTATCTCAGACATTATTCATAAAGTCATGGAGTTATATCACGGCCATGCGCTTTATACAACTGACCAAGATGCTTATCTACACTAATTTAGATCCCCCCTCAGTCTTCTAATCAATGAATTGGCCTCAACTACCTTCTGTGGCAGAGAATTCCAGAGACTCACCACTCTCTGTGTGAAAAATGTTTTCCTCATCTTGGTCCTAAAGGAATTCCCCCTTATCTTTAAACTGTGAAGCCCTTGCTCTGGACCTCCCCAACATCGGGAACAATCTTCCTGCATCTAGCCTGTCCAACCCCTTAAGAATTTTGTAAGTTTCTAGAAGATCCCCCCCCCTCAATCTTCTAAATTCTAGCGTGTACAAGCCAAACATAGAATCATAGAACATAGAAGAGTATTGCACAGTAACAGACCATTCAGGTCATAATGTCTGTGCTGAACAGGATATCAAGCTGAACTAATTTAATCTCTCTGTACATGATACATATCTCCATTTCCTTGTGCCTATCTTGAAAACCAACTAACCTACAAACCTGTATGCCTTTGGAGTGTGGGAGGAAACTGGAGCACTTTAAGAAAACCCAATATAGACGCCAAAAACTGGAGTAACTCAGCCGGACAGGCAGCATCTCTGGAGAAAAGGGATGGGTGACGTTTCAGGTGGAGACAATTCTTCAGACCCTGTGGTCACGGGGTGAACATACAAACTCAGTACAGGCAGCACCTGTAGTCAGGATCGAACCTGTGCCTCTGGCGCTGCAAGACAGCAGCTTTACTGCTGCATCACCAGTGGATGCTGAGAATCGAGTGAATTCTGAGAATCAAGTCAAGAGTGTTTTATTGTCATATCTCCCAGACAGAACAATGCAATTCTTACTGAATCAGAAATTAGAATCAGAAATAGAGTTAGAAGACATTAGAAATACACAGCAAGCCAGGCAATATGTTTGGAGAGAAAATGGAATGCATTTTAAGGTCTGATCCATCCCTTTAAAAACAGCTTTTAAGAAGTTAACATAATTCCCTAATTTCAATAGAATTACACTTTTAAAATTTACGAGGCATATTGCAAAATTAACCAAAATGACACTAAGCTTTAATGTCAAGCAATTTAATATATGAACTTAAATTTAGAACATAATTGTAAACTGATTTTCTGCTCAACGTCAAATATATTATCATTATTAGGGCCACGTAAATCAATGCTGCATTAATAGTAAGATTAAATGAGAACTTACCAGTTCGAAGTTTGATCGTTATTTTATGAGGAGTAACGATGAGGGATTACGTGAAGAAGCCCCACTTGGCGCTAGAACGGCACACTTCAAAGCAGCAGCATGAAAAACACAGAACATAATAGCCGGAGTAAGATAGTAAGGCTCAACATAGATTTAGAACTACCAGATGATCATTTATTTTATGAGGGTGGGGAGTGGAGGGCACGTTACTCCTCATAAAATAACGATCAAACATCGAACTGGTAAGTTCTCGTTTAATCTTACTATTTTACTTCGGAGTCACGTGAGTGACTACGTGAAGATTTTGAAGCTTCCGTGTTTTTCATGTCGTAGAGTCATTCCATACGACAGTCCGGCTAGGTCAACACATACATGAGTAAATAACCTTTTACCAGATCAGTTTTAGTTTCTTTTCATAAATCTTTTAATGATAAAAGAACATATAATAACCCCCTTTTTTACATCTGGGGAAAACCATTACAAAGTGATAAAAGATATAAGTGATAAACATAATCGATAATATAAATCGATAGCGAAACAAAGCAGGTGATTATAGTGAACCCAACACCGCGTGTCCAAAGCCTGTCATTGTGCGAACAGGTTTATTGTAGAACTTTGAAAAAGTTTCTTCTTTACACCACCCTGCGGTTTCTAAATGTGTTCGAGTGGTACGTCCTGTAACTTCGCCGCGGACGTAGCTGCTGCCCTGGTGGAGTGAGATTTGAACACATCAGTGTCTACTCCTGCTAAAAGTAACACCTGTTTTAACCACCTTGAAATTGTTTGTACTGAAGCTTTTGTGTGTGGTTTCTTATGCGTAATCATTAACGCTTTTTCATCACCTCGAAGAGTTTTGGTAACTTTTATATATTGAGTCAAATGTCTAACTACACACAACGTTGGATCAATAGGGTGAGCTTGAAAAATTACCTTCGCTCCAGTTCTCCCTGGTCTGCTTTGTTTGATCAGATCGTAAACGTAAAACACAATGTTATCTGAAGCCACATGCATACAATCTAAACGTAGCATTTGTAATGTTTGCACCCTTTGTGCTGAAACCAATGCCATTAACATTATTAATTTAAATGTTAACATTTCCAATGATATAACTTCGATTGGAGTCCATTGCCTAAGTAAACATAGAAACATAGAAACATAGAAACATAGAAACATAGAAACATAGAAACATAGAAATTAGGTGCAGGAGTAGGCCATTCAGCCCTTCGAGCCTGCACCGCCATTCAATATGATCATGGCTGATCATCCAACTCAGTATCCCGTACCTGCCTTCTCTCCATACCCTCTGATCCCCTTAGCCACAAGGGCCACATCCAACTCACTCTTAAATATAGCCAATGAACTGGCCTCAACTACCCTCTGTGGCAGAGAGTTCCAGAGACTCACCACTCTCTGTGTGAAAAAAAGTCTTTCTCATCTCGGTCTTAAAGGATTTCCCCCTTATCCTTAAGCTGTGACCCCTTGTCCTGGACTTCCCCAACATCGGGAACAATCTTCCTGCATCTAGCCTGTCCAACCCCTTAAGAATTTTGTAAGTTTCTATAAGATTCCCCTCTTAATCTCCTAAATTCCAGAGAGTATAAACCGAGTCTATCCAGTCTTTCTTCATAAGACAGTCCTGACATCCCAGGAATCAGTCTGGTGAACCTTCTCTGCACTCCCTCTATGGCAATAATGTCCTTCCTCAGATTTGGAGACCAAAACTGCACGCAATTCTCCAGGTGTGGGTCTCACCAAGACCCTGTACAACTGAAGTAGAACCTCCCTGCTCCTGTACTCAAATCCTTTTGCTATGAAAACTAACATACCATTCGCTTTTTTCACTGCCTGCTGCACCTGCATGCCTACTTTCAATGACTGGTGTACCATGACACCCAGGTCTCGCTGCATCTCCCTTTTCCTAATCGGCCACCATTTAAAGTAAGTACAATGCTGACATCCCAAATTTCTGTATATCTTGGTTTGGGTGGAGTTTTGTTAAAGATTCCTTTCATAAATCTGGATATTAATGGATGTGATCCAATTGATTTCTGGTCAGAAATTTGTCCTAAATAGGATGATAAAGCACTACGCGCACTATTAATGGCACTATAACTTAAGTGCTGCTCAAAATGCAACTCAGCAAGGAACTCCAATATGTTTGAAATGTTTACAGTATGATAAGATATATTTGATTGTCTACAAAAAACTTCCCATTTCTTTATATGTGTCATATATTGTCTTTGAGTGCTATCTCGCCATGATGCGACTATAACATCCATAGTTCTATCCGACAATCCAAGCTCTTGTAGTGGTCTGGTCAAAACCTGCAGATTAACAAATTCATATAAACATGTGGGTACACAAAAAAGCTGGAGAAACTCAGCGGGTGCAACAGCATCTAAGGAGCGAAGGAGATAGGCGACGTTTCGGGTCGAGAGCATGTAATGGATGAATTTCTTTGGTTACTGGTTTCATTAACAAATCACTGCTGCTAGGAATTTACATATATGGTTCTTTAATCATATTTAACATCAACGGGAACCATGGTTGTGTCGGCCAATTTGGAATCACCAATAATCCTGTGGCAGAATCTTGTTCTATTTTCTTCAGACATTGCTGAACCAGAGCAAATGGAGGGAAAGCATAAAAGAACATATTCCCCCAATGTAGTGAAAAAGCATCTACTGCTACTGCATCTGGATCTGGTTCCCAAGACACATATTTAGGCAATTGATGATTTAATCTTGATGCAAACAGATCAATGTCTGGTAACCCATATTGAATCACAATTTTACTGAAAACTACTGGGTTCAACATCCATTCTGTGTTGTCTTTAAACACCCTTGATCTGTTGTCTGCCACCACATTGTCTTTACCTGGGATATAATTTGCTGAAATCCAAATTTGGTGCTTAATACACCACTGCCATATCTGATTGACCAGACAATCACATGATACCGATCTGACTCCACCCATGTGGTTAATATATGCAACAGCTGTTTTATTGTCTAATTGTATCAGTACATGCAGATTCTTTTTTGTAGAACAATAGGCTTTTAATCCATAAAAAATGCCCCTAATAACTCTAAATAATTAATACCATATGTTTGGAGAAACATTTCCTCTTGGACAGTCCATCTGCCCCCACAGCTGGTAAATGTATCTGTCGCCCCCCATCCGAGAGCACTTGCATCTGTTTGTAAAAATACTTCAGGCTGCTGTATTGAAATGTTTTTAGCAGCTTGTGGAACATTTTCAATCCACCATTGCAATTCCAATAAAGCTTCTTTTGTTAATTGCATAGGCCTATCAAAATGCTTTTTTAGAGCTCGTATTTTGTCCCTTTGAAGGTTTTGGTAATGTAATGGACCAAATTCTACTGCAGGAAATGCTGCTACTAGTTTACCAATACCTTCGCTACTTCTTGGATGGAGGGATAAGGTTTGTGAATGAGGCCCCTACATACCGTTAAAATATCATCAATCTTGTCCGTTGGCAAAGTTACTAACATGGTAACCGAGTTGATCACAAACCCTAAATAGTTAATTGACTGTGCTAGCTGCAGCTGGGACTTAATTGGATGAATCAAGAAACCTAATTTTTCAAATAAAGTTTTAGTTGCTGAAACTGATTTTCCAGCTGATTCCTGATTATTACTGACAATTAAAATGTCATCCAGATAAGCCATTAGTGATGTGCTTTTGTGCTCTTAATTGCGCTAAAGCTGGTTGCAACAGCTTTGTGAAACTTAAAGCATACGGTTACAAACTTAAAGCATACGGTATTAGGGGTTCAGTATTGATGTGGATAGAGAACTGGCTGGCAAACAGGAAGCAAAGAGTAGGAGTAAACGGGTCCTTTTCACAATGGCAGGCAGTAACTAGTGGGGTACCGCAGGGCTCAGTGCTGGGACCCTAGCTATTTACAATATATATTAATGATCTGGATGAGGGAATTGAAGGCAATATCTCCAAGTTTGCGGATGACACTAAGCTGGGGGGCAGTGTTCGCTGTGAGGAGGATGCTAGGAGACTGCAAGGTGACTTGGATAGGCTGGGTGAGTGGGCAAATGTTTGGCAGATGCAGTATAATGTGGATAAATGTGAGGTTATCCACTTTGGTGGCAAAAACAGGAAAGCAGACTATTATTTAAATGGTGGCCGATTAGGAAAAGGGGAGATGCAGCGAGACCTGGGTGTCATGGTACACCAGTCATTGAAAGTAGGCATGCAGGTGCAGCAGGCAGTGAAAAAGCGAATGGTATGTTAGCTTTCATAGCAAAAGGATTTGAGTACAGGAGCAGGGAGGTTCTACTTCAGTTGTACAGGGTCTTGGTGAGACCACACCTGGAGTATTGCGTGCAGTTTTGGTCTCCAAATCTGAGGAAGGACATTATTGCCATAGAGGGAGTGCAGAGAAGGTTCACCAGACTGATTCCTGGGATGTCAGGACTGTCTTATGAAGAAAGACTGGATAGACTTGGTTTATACTCTCTGGAATTTAGGAGATTAAGAGGGGATCTTATAGAAACTTACAAAATTCTTAAGGGGTTGGACAGGCTAGATGCAGGAAGATTGTTCCCGATATTGGGGAAGTCCAGGACAAGGGGTCACAGCTTAAGGATAAGGGGGAAATCCTTTAAGACCGAGATGAGAAAGACTTTTTTCACACAGAGAGTGGTGAGTCTCTGGAACTCTCTGCCACAGAGGGTAGTTGAGGCCAGTTCATTGGCTGTATTTAAGAGTGAGTTGGATGTGGCCCTTGTGGCTAAGGGGATCAGAGGGTATGGAGAGAAGGCAGGTACGGGATACTGAGTTGGATGATCAGCCATGATCATATTGAATGGCGGTGCAGGCTCGAAGGGCTGAATGGCCTACTCCTGCACCTAATTTCTATGTTTCTATGTTTCTATGTAAAACAGAAGAGCCTGGGAGCTGAACTTAAGCCATTTGGTAGAGCTTTAAATTGCCACAGCTGTCCCAGCCAATTAAATTTTAAATACCTTCGAAAAAATCAATGTATTGGTACTGAATAGTATGCATCCTTTAAATCAATTGTAGCCATATAACAACCTGCTGATATCAAATGTCTTGCAGCGTTGAACGTTTCCATCTTGAAATGTTTATACTCGACAAATGTATTAAAGTTTGTAAGGTCCAGAATAATTCTGCAACCACCATCTTTTTTACTTCTCGGAAAGATATTTGACACAAATTGGTGTTTATGTTCAACAGTTTTTTCAATAACACCTTTTTTAAACAATTTGTCAATTTCCACATTAATTTCTGCTTCCTCAATAGCAGAAAACATGAAACCATAAGCAGGTTTATTTTGTACCGGAGAATTAACACCTTCTTTAAATGTTATTGTAACTCCTGAAACTGTTTGTAAAATAAACCGGTCAGATGTGATGGAAAGCCATTCATCATAAAACATTTGTAATCTCCCTCCAACTGGAGATTTGTCCACAGTTTCTTTAAGAATAGAATAAAGTTTTTGTACCTCTCCATATGAACATCGTCGTCTCCTTCTCCCAGTATACGGGTGAACATTAGGCTGTGTTGGATGGTAATATTTTCTTATCATATTCCTGCCTCTGTTTCCAAAATCAAATCCCCTCCTTGACGAAAAATACCTTTTTTGTCCAAAAACGAAAGGTCTCATGTGGCTAATAGATTTAGCCTCTTCATCCATTTCTCTTATTTGTTTCGGCAGGTTTTCTCCAAATAGATAACCAGGAGCTTGAACACCACTTGATCGACACAGACCTGCAAATCTTGGATGAAATATGGGCCGAATCGCAATGTTCCTCATACAATTAATTTCATAAAAGGAATTGCACAGTAAGTCCAAAGTATCTCTTTGGATTTTAATCATTTCTGATCCTTCCATTTGCCTTCCAAAGGCAGTAATGGCAGCTGAAATCAGTTTGAGGATTCTTTGAAACCTTATTTCTTGTCCTCTCATGACTGGAGTCATAGGTGTCCATATAGACGGATTAACCGTAGGTACCTTTAATGAGGTGCAATTTTCCGGTGTTTTATATAATTCTGCTGTTTCAACCATCACAGAATCTTGAAGTTGGTGAGATACCATATAATTAATACTGGCAGCTAGGTTTTCTTCCATAGCCTCACCATTTCCTTCAGGTATAGCAAAATCTTTTGCCATATCAGGCACATATGGCCTCTTCTTTTTTATTTGTGGTGTGCACTCATAATCCACATCACCACTTACAGGGTCTGACTTTTGCAGCCCTGATACACCTGGAATTTCATCCAATGAGACTTCCTCCACCCTTAGTCCTGGGTCTGGAGTTTCAAATTCCCAATTTGGCACATAGCCATATTCTGGATATTCAAACCCCTCAGGGTCATTTTGGGAAATTTCTGGGTACTTTGACCCTTGTCTCATAATATTTTGGAGCACTTTCGCCATATGTTCCATTTTAAGCCATATAGCTTTATTATCCAGAGGACTTTCATTATCAGAGTCATCATCAGAAACCACGGGCCTCACGGATTTCTTTTTACTTTTTCTAGGAACATTTTCCTCCGTGGTTTGTATTTCTGGAGAAATTATAGTCTCACTAACGGGTGAATCAGCGGCCACTGGTATCGGAACCGGATCCGCACTAATCTCTTGTCCCGACTCTTTAGCTTCTCCCCGGGACGATCTTTTTACCCGCGAAATCTTTCTTTGAGACTTCTCCATTTTTAATTTTTTTATTATCTAGGCTGGATCAGTACGCCAGCGTGACTCTGATTTTTTAAATTTTTACTTTCATTTTTGCTGGTTTTACCAGCGTAACGTCTTTTTTAGAACGTCCCCTAAATTTTTCCTTGCACTTACCTGCGGGTCCGTTCCGGCCGCTGCGAGGAGCTGCGCTCTGCAGCTCTTGCTTTTGCCGTCAGCGTCGACGTAATGCCGTTCTAGCGCCAGGCGGGGCTTCTTCATGTAGCCACTCACGTGACTCCGAAGTAAAATCATTTTTTAACCAGCTGTTCTACTCCTTATCTGTAAGAGTCTCTGATAATCCTGTATAAATTAACAAAAGCCATACACTGTTGGGATTGCATTGTCAAGACGGATGCAAACACTATTAATGAGAAGTTCGAGAACTACTTGATGATAACCACATTAAACGTCTCAAGTAATTTGTTGGCAGCAAAGAGATTTGGGATATTCTGAGGTAATGAAAGATGGATTTGCTTATTCTTTTACTGATCGTCAAGAGAAGAGAGGTATATGGATAAAAACTACTAAACATTTCTCCTGGAATGTAATCATAACAAACTCATGAACTTAGTTAAACTAAATTAAACCAAAACCATAGTAATATCCATAGAGTACAGGAGTGTCAGACGCAAAGGTGGCTACTTTCAACAGCTAGACACATCTACTGACATCACATGTATACATAACGATGGCACTGTGTTCTACATCAAATGAGTTTAGTTTAGAGATACAGTGCGCAAACAGACCCTTCGGACTACCGAGTTTACACCGACCAGCGAACCCCACACGTTAACGCTATCCTACACACACTAGGGAAAATTATACACTTTTACCAAAGTCAATGGACCGACAAAGCTTTACGTCTTTGGAGTGTGGGAGGAAACCATAACACACTGGGAAAACCCATGTGGTCATGGGGAGAACGTACAAACTCCGAACACAGTAACCATATAACCATATAACCATATAACAATTACAGCACGGAGACAGGCCCTCTCGGCCCTTCCAGTCCGTGCCGACCATTTGTTTTCCCCTAGTCCCATCTACCTGCACTCAGACCATACCCCTCCATTCCCTTCACGTCCATATACCTATCCACTTTACTTTTAAATGTTAAAATCGATCCTGCCTCCACCACCTCTGCTGGAAGCTCATTCCACACAGCCACCACCCTCTGAGTAAAGAAGTTCCCCCTCACGTTACCCTAAACTTCTGTCCCTTAATTCTCATGTCATGTCCTCTTGTTTGAATCTTCCTTGCCCTCAATGGGAAAAGCTTATCCACGTCAACTCTGTCTATCCCTTTCATCATTTTAAAGACCTCAATCAAGTCCCCCCTTAACCTTCTGCGCTCCAAAGAATAAAGACCTAACTTGTTCAACCTTTCTCTGTAACATAGTTGCTGGAACCCTGGCAACATTCTAGTAAATCTCCTCTGTACTCTCTCTATTTTGTTGACATCCTTCCTATAACTAGGCGACCAAAATTGTACACCATACTCCAGAATTGGTCTTACCAATGCCTTGTACAATTTTAACATTACTTCCCCACTCCTATATTCAATGCTCAGATTTATAAAGGCCAGCACACCAAAGGCTTTCTTTACCACCCTATCTACATGCGATTCCACCTTCAGGGAACTATGCACAGTTATTCCTAGATCCCTCTGTTCCACAGCATTCCTCAATTCCCTACCATTTACCATGTACGTCCTATTTTGATTTGTTCTGCCAAGATGTAGCACTTCACACTTATCAGCATTAAACTCCATCTGCCATCTTTCAGCCCACTTTTCCAAATGGCCCAAATCTCTCTGTAGACTTTGAGAATCTACTTCATTATCCACAATACCACCTATCTTAGTATCATCTGCATACTTACTTATCCAATTTTCCACCCCATCATCCAGATCATTGATGTACATGACAAACAACAGTGGACCCAACACAGATCCCTGAGGCACCCCACTGGTCACCGGCTTCCAACCTGACAAACAGCCATCCACCATTACTCTCTGACATCTCCCATTCAAGCCACTGTTGAATCCATCTTGCTACTCCACCATTAACACCCAAAGATTGAACTTCTGAACCAACCTTCCATGGGGAACCTTGTCAAAGGCCTTACTGAAATCCATATAGACAACATCCACTGCTTTACCCTCATCAATTTCCCTAGTTACCGCTTCAAAAAATTCAAGAAGGTTTGTCAAACATGACCTTCCAGGCACAAATCCATGTTGACTGTTCCTGATCAGACCCTGTTTATCCAGATGCTTATATATATTATCTCTAAGTATCCTTTCCATTAATTTGCCCACCACTGACGTCAAACTAATAGGTCTGTAATTGCTAGGTTTATTCTTTGAACCCTTTTTAAACAATGGAACAACATGCGCAGTACGCCAATCCTCCGGCACTATTCCCGTTTCTAATGACATTTGAAATATTTCTGTCATAGCTCCTGCTATTTCTACACTAACTTCCCTCAATGTCCTAGGGAATATCCTGTCAGGACCTGGAGACTTATCCACCTTTATATTTTTCAAAAGTACCTGTGGACAGTATCGAAACTGGGTCTCTGGCGCTCTAAGCTGCAACTCCACTGGTGCACCACTAGGTCACCATATTGCTGAGAATATTAAACAAATCCACACTTTCATTATTTTAATTCAAGTTTGGAACCTATAATTTAAATAAAATGTAATATTAACAACACATTGGACTCAAAGAGTATAATTAATGCCCCAAAATGCATTATAAATGTACCACAGACAAATGTTACCAAAGTCCCATACAAGGAAAACAAGAGAGAATATCAAACGGTGGATTTTAACGAATATTTTAAGGAAGAAATGAGAAGCATACAGTCTGGGTGGCTAAGATAGGTAAATTCCTGACAGTTACACGGCATAAAAAATAGACCCTTCGGCCCACCCTGTCCACTTTCCCTGAAAGTCACAGGCAGACAAGGTGCTTAAGTAGGCATTTGGCACACTGTCCTTCTTCAGACAGGGCGCAGAGTATAGGGAAAAAAAAGAAACAAAAGTCTTCACAATTAACAAATACCTCAATCCTTTGTTTCACATCTCTTCTGTCTTTTTATCTCTAGTCTTAGTCCAACCAATTGGTGTGCCTCAGGGTTTCGGTGCTGGGCCCCTTACTGTTTGTCATCTACATCAATGAGAACATTCAGGACAAGATCAGCAAGTTTGCTGATGATGTAAAAGTGGGTGGTTTTGCAAATAGTGAAGATGGTTGTGAAAGATTGCAGCAGGATCTGGATCGATTGGCCAGGTGGGCTGAGGAATGGTTGATGGAACAATGGGTGATGGATTCCAAGAAATGTGAGGTGTCGCATATTGGGAAGTATAACATGGGCAGGCCCTACACAGTGAATGGTAGGCCTCTGAGGAATGTTGTAGAGCAGGTGTAGAGTAGGAATGCAGGTGCATGGGTGTAGAGTAGGAGTGCTGTTGCATGGTTCCTTGAAGGTCGAGTCGCAGGCAGATAAGGTGGTCAAAGAGGCTTTTGGCACATTGACCAATGTATTGAGTATAGAAGTTGGGAGGTCACGCTTCAGTTGTATAAGATGTTGGTGAGTCCGCATTTAGAGCATTGTGTTCGGTTTTGGGCACCATATTATAGGAAGTATATTGTCAAGCTTGAAAGGATTCAGAGAAGATTTACGAGGATGTTGCCAGGAATAGAGGGTCTTAGCTATAGGCAGAGGTTGAGTAGGCTGGGTCTCTATTCCTTGGAGCGCAGGAGGATGAGGGGTGATCTTATAGATGTGTATAAAATCATGAGAGGAATAAATCGGGTATGTAATTTCCTGACTCACACACAGGTAAAGGTGTAAGCATCTTTAATAGTCATTCCAGTATCAAATATGCAGTACATTATACATTCAGTCTGTTGCAACTTCTGAATACAATACACGAGTTCTTACACTATAAAGCATGCACTAGGCGGAGTTATTATTACTAAGCATTCTGATTGGCTAACATGCAATAGCCAATCTTCAGGGTAGATGAACAGAATCTCTTGCCCAGAGGAGGGGAATCGAGGACCAGAGGACATAGGTTCAAGATGAAGAGGAAAATATTTAATAGGAATCTGAGGGGTAACTTTTTCACACAAAGGGTGGTGGGTGTATGGAACAAGCTGCCAGAGGAGGTAGTTGAGGCTGGGACTATCCCAACGTTTAAGAAACAGTTAGACAGGTACATGGATAGGACAGGTTTGGAGGGATATGGACCAAGTGCAGGCAGGTGGGACTAGTGTAGCTGGGACATGTTGGCCGATGTGTGCAAGTTGGGTCAAAGGGCCTGTTTCCACACTGTATCACTCTATGACTATATGCCTTTTCTGGGAGCGAATTCCCAGTATGTGAGCTCCAGGGGTTAACCAAACTATAACCTACTCATCTTCCTTATAATTCTCAAAATTCCTGACAACACTGATCAAAAAACCTTCCTTACCTATATCAATCTATAACCTGAGAAGACTTTGCCCAGCCCCTCTTCACCTCCGGCTCTTCCCCCCTGAACACCAGGTTTAAAACCATGTTGAGTGCTTTGTATCAGATGATCCCTGCGTGGGGATGTTAGAAGATGTCATCATATTTGGGCAATGGTGTCTGCAGACTTGACATAGGCATATCTGGTTGAATGATAAATATGTCCTTCCAACTGAATTTCAACGTTACCAAATAATCTTTGCCTTGACTCAAACATTCAGTATCGTCTGCCATGATTGTTGGTAACTCAAACTCTGACCATCAATAGAATTGCAGCTTATGAGGACTTCCAGAACCTTTGGATAAGTATTAAGAACAAGTGTGTTCCTCACAAAAAGTAGGGAGCTGAACTGGCTGTTAAATGGCTGTATCAGTCTCTGCTTGGCAGGGACGTGATGGACCAAAGGGCCTGTTTTCGCATTGTATCTCTAAACTAAATAAAAAATTAACAAACTAATATTTAAGGGTTACACAAAATGCTGGAGAAACTCAGCGGGTGCAGCAGCATCTAAGGAGCGAAGGAGATAGGCGACGTTTCGGGTCGAGACCCTTCTCAGAATATTTAATTTGATTTTGATTTGATTCAATGTATTGTCATTGTGCAGAGTACAAGTACAGAGACAATGAAATGCTTTTCACCATACAGCCATACGAATGAAAAAAAAATAAGAACACAGAACACGATAGTCTACAACATAAACATCCCCACAGCGGTATCAAAGTTTCCCACTGTGAGGGAAGGCACCAAAGTTCAGTTAACCTCCTCCTCGATGTTCCTTGATGTTCACCCATGGTCGGGGCCTCTGAGCCTCCCGCAGTCGCCGCTGTGGGTGGCCCGACGCTCAGGCCCTCTTGCCGGGATGATGGAACTCCGACGTCGGAACAGAAGAACATCCCCAACGGCTTGGATCTCTGAATCAGCCACTTCCTACCGGAGTCCACGGCTCCCGAAGTCCACGGGCTGAGCTGGGCGGAGATTCACGCTGGCGGCTCTCAGCAAAGGGTCCCAGACTCCGCGATGTTAGTCAGTGCCACCTGCGCTGGAGCTCTACAGACCACAGCTCCACGATGTTGATGCAGCAGGCCCAACACTCCGGAGCTTCAAACGGCGATCCCAGGTAAGGCGTCGCCCCGCTCCACGATGTATCCGGCGCTGTGCGCTGCTGCTGAAGCTTGGTCTAGTCCCCGGCAGGAAAGGCCGTGCCAATCCAGTTGGTAGGCCGCGAGGAGGGGGGGGCGAGGACACGACTTGGAGAATAGTCTGTGAAATAACTGGGAAACGGTTTCCCCCTTACCCTTCCCCCTTCCCCCACGTAAAATACTAGAAAAAAAAAACCTCCAAAAATACTTGAAACAAACTAAAAATAAAAAATGATAGAAAGACAAACAGACTGGAGGCAGAGGCTGCCATCATGCGACGCCCCCTCTATGACTCCTATGAAGGGAAATGGCACTTTGTTCTTCGTTGCAAGGGAAGAAACACCAAATAAATGAAGTCTTGCTCAGAATGTATAGGATATTAGTGGGAATCAACTGGATTGTGGTGTGCTCAATTATAATCTCCACATACCGAAAGAAACATACATTATCCTTTGAATCAGTGTAGTGCAAATCACCAGAATAAATCTTCAAATGTAAGACTAGTCAACCGAAGACTGTTAACATATGATTGGCCTGTTGAAATTAAAAGGTGACCCCACTGAAATAAAGAACACTGGGGTGGCACGGTGGCGCAGCAGTAGAGTTGCTGTCCAACAATGCCAGATCCCAACTACATGTCCTGTCTGTACGGAGTTTGTACGTTCTCCTCGTGACCGCGTGGGTTTTCTCCTCGTGCTCCAGTTTCCTCCCACACTCCGAAGACATACAGGTTTGTAGGTTCATTGGCTTTGGTAAAAATTGTAAATTGTCCCTAGTGTGTGTGATTCTGTAAGTGTGCGGGGATCGCTGGTCGGCGTGGACTTGATAGGCTGAAGGGCCTGTTTCCGCGCTGTATCTCTAAACTAAACTAAAACAGTACAAGTGACACCAATATACCAAAGCCAATATCTTCCATTATGGAGACTGCTGCAAATTACCATTCAATGCTACCAACCTTTTCTCCTTTATTACTTACACTGACACACTTTCTATGGAACTGACAATCACTTTGTTAATTCTTCCTAATTAAATATCTATAGAAATATCTGTACAAATTTCCTCCCACACTCCAAAGACATACAGGTTTGTAGGTTAATTGGCTTCTGTAAATTGTGTGCAGGATAGAACTAGTGTATGGGTGATCGTTGGTCGGTGTAGCCTCAGTGGGTCGAGGGGCCAGTTTCTGAACGGTATCTCCAAAGTCTAAACACTCCTGCGGGGATTGGCAGCGTGAATATCAAGAAGATACTTGGTCTGTATACCTCTGGAACCAAGGTTCATAATCTTGGCATAAGGCATCAGCCAAAAAGCAGAAATATCCAGTGCCAGGGTTGTGATTCTTTGTAATTCTTAGCCTCCGAGGGCTGTGGATAGATAGCTGCTGAATACATATGAATAGTGCTGAATACATCAGATCAATCTTTGTCACCATTGGGAATTAAAATGTGGACATCAAATAAGAAAACAGACTCAGGCAAAGGATAAATCACCATATTATTGACTACTAGAGGAGGCATGAAGGGTTCAGAGAGCCCTACATCTGCTTCCATTTGTTGTAGCCGCACGGCAGATGGGAGTATCGCTCTGTAACCTTGTCAAATAAACTGCTTTAGACTTTAAACTTCAGAGATGTAGCACGGAAACCGGCCCTTCAGCTCACTGTCTCCATGCCGATCAGCGATCACCTCGTACACCAGCACTATCCTACATACTAGGAACAATTCACAATTTTACAGAAGCCGATTAACCTCCAAGCCTATATTTCTTTGGAGCGTGGGAGGAAACCGGAGCACCCGGAGAAGTCCATGCGATCACAGGGAGAACGTGGGTTTTCTCCGAGATCTTCAGTTTCCTCCCACACTCCAAAGACGTACCGGTTTGTATGTTAATTGGCTTGGGTTTGTATACATTGTATAATTATAAACTGTGTAGGATAGTGTTAATATGCAGGAATCGTTGGTCAGCATGGGAGCGGTGGGCAGAAGGGCCTGTTTCCTCATTGTATCTTAAACTAAACTAAACTAAACTAAACTAAACTAAACTAAACTAAACTAAACTAGTGGAAGGTAAGTTAGTGGAAGAAGGGTCTCGGCCCGAAACGTCGCCTATCTCCTTCGCTCCTTAGATGCTGCTGCACCCGCTGAGTTTCTCCAGCTTTTTGTGTACCCTAGTGGAAGGTAAGACCTTTTTTTCACCCAGTTTTATTCCACCATGGAGGTCTTACCTTCCACTACCTGCAACCTCCGGCAACCACCTTCAACTTGCATCGCAACCGGCTTCGGCTAAAAAATGACCGATTTTTAAAACAGCAATCTATTTTTAGTCGCGGCCTGTTTTGAATTTTTTGACATAATCACTGGAACATAGAAGAAGTGGAAACCACTTTCGACCATTAGTGAGACTGACTCTGGGAACTACACGGAAACCTTGGGTGGGGCCAAGGAGTTTCCGTTCAGGTTTCCTAAGTGGGACAGGGGCATTGGTTTTAGCTACATAAAGAAGGAGATTGGACAAACAGACAGTTTTCTCTGAAATGGTGACGGTTGAGGGGAGATCTGATAGAGGTATATAAAATTGTGCGAGGCATTAATAATGTAGATAGTCAGAACTTTTATCCGAGTGTGAAAATATCAAACAGATGTGAAAGGCAAGTTTTTTTACACAGAGGGTGATGAGTGCCCAGAATGCACTTCTAGGGATGGTAGTCATGGAGGCAGATAAGATATTTAAGGGACTTTAGGATAGGCTCATAGATATGCAGGGAATGGAGGGATATGATTTATCAGTAGACAAATAAGAGTTACATAGAAACATAGAAAATAGGTGCAGGAGTAGGCCATTCGGCGATTCGAGCCTGCACCGCCATTCAATATGATCATGGCTGATCATATTGATACCAAGCTGCTATCCATCAAAGTTCCAATCAAGCCATCCATATTGTTCTGATAAAATATAAAGGTATAACATTTAGTGCAAGATAAAGTCCGATTAAAGATAGTTCAAAGGTCTCCAGTGAGGTAGATGGGTAGTCAGGACTTCAATCCAACCGGTGAGAGGATGGTTCAGCCTGATAACAGCTGGGAAGGAACTATCCCTGAATCCGGAGGTGTGTGTTTTTAATCTTCTGTACCTCTTGCCTGATGGGAGAGGGGGAGAAGAGAGAAATATCTCAGGCTACATTGAGAGAGTCCCTGCCTCCAGTGACTCTGCTCTTTGATTTAGCTGCTGTCAGGAGTTTCACAACCTGCCTGAGAGTTGCTTTCTTCTGTTTGATGTACCATCGTTAATTGTTTATCTCTGTAGGTAAATATGCAAAATAGGGTCATGCCGGCTTTCTGACTTTCACTCAAGGTGGCACGGTGACCCAGCGGTAGAGTTGCTGCCTCACAGCGCCAGAGAGCCGGGTTCGATCCTGACCATGGGTACTGTCTGTGTGAAGTTTGTACGTTCTCCCTGTGACGTGCGTGAGATTTTTCCGGGATTTCCGGTTTTCTGCCGCCTTCCAAAGACGAACAGGTTTGTAGGCTTGGTATAATTGTAAATTATCCCGAGTGTGTGTGGGATAGTGTAAGCGTGCTTGGATTGCTGGTCAGCGTGGACTCGGTGGGCCTGTTTCATAGAAACATAGAAATTAGGTGCAGGAGTAGGCCATTCGGCCCTTCTAGCCTGCACCGCCATTCAATATGATCATGGCTGATCATCCAACTCAGTATCCTGTACGTGCCACAAGGGCCACATCCAACTCCCTCTTAAATATGGCCAACGAACTGGCCTCAACTACCTTCTGTGGCAGAGAATTCCACAGATTCATTACTCTCTGTGTGAAAAACGATTTTCTCATCTCGGTCCTTAAAGACTTCCCCCTTATCCTTAAAACGCGGTGTATCTTTAAACTAAAGGAGAGGGAGGTGAGGTTTATGGGAGTGTGATGTGGAGGATGAATGTAGAAGTCAGCAAGTAGCTTGGAGGGTCAACAGGAAAGATTTCTGTCCATCAATCCTGGAGGTGATTGTATATGAACTGGCTCTTTGTTGGTTATCCCCATTCCCTTGTCCTTTTTCCAAAGCATTACATTATCCTTTCAAGCAAACATCCAATTATCATTGAAGATAAAAGGAATAGGTTTCCATTTACCTTTGAAAATTACCACTGAGGTTTCTTCCAATGCCCTTTCAGGTACTGCAATCCAAGTGGAGTTTGGTTATTTCCAGATTGAGTCACAGAGAGTCATAGTCAATTTATCCATGATGACCAAGATGCCTCATCTAAGTTTATCCCATTGATTCTCATTTTCCCATATTCCTCTAAACCTTTCCTATCCATGTGCATGTGTAGGTATATTTTAAATACCATTATAATACCTGCTGCAAATACCTCCTCTGGCAGCTCGTCCCATATTCCTACTATCCTTGTGTGAAAATGTAGCGCCTCAGGTTCCTATTAAATCTTGACCCTCTTGTTTTAAACATATGGTTTTTAATTCCCTACCTCAAAACATTGATGGTAGTTGAGAATGTTGCACAATATTCATTCATTCATCATCGTTGAAAACATTAGCGACGCAGTGGTGCTGGTTTCCAATGGGAACAGTGACGGATGCACCACACATCTCTGTCCTCCAGTTTCCAGCGGACTTCCGCCACTGGAAGTATAGGATTTTGGTGTGTGTGTGCTTTATCATCATTCCTTACAATGCTATACAGTGATCGCAACTTCTACTGAAGTGTGGACGGCCGTTGGCTCGCTAGAAGCTCATCCGCCCTTTGACAGGTTTTGTTTTTGGTCCTGTTGGGGGTCCACAGCCCCCTCCTCAGCTGGCAAACCAGGTGGGGGAGATGGTTTAGTCATTGACTATCCGACCATGGAGCAGGTAGCACGGGATTACATGGTACCAGTGGCGGAAAGAACTCCCCCCCAACCTGACCGGAACACTAGAAATTGCACATTGTAGCACCTTTTGAGAAGTGAAAGGATGTAACGGGGACTCTCAGGAGTCCAGCCAAAAAAACGAGTCGGACACGAGTTGTGTGCACTAGACGTGCTTATTCTCTCCAATACAGCTCCTTACTCTCCCAAGCTCACGGGCGTTGCCTGGCCTTAAATACCAACTCAGGTATCGACCCAGTGACTAGCGCCTCCCACACCAAGACACCGCCCTCAGAGCCGATGGTTCGTTGTGCCCTTGGGTTGCCACCAGGTGCCGCACAAGGAGCAATATAAATGCAAGCTTCTTTCACAAAACCCGTCGGAAGTTAATTGTGTCAGGAAATAGCCAAACTCCACGTGGATTGCAGTACCTGAAAGGGCATTGGAAGAAGCCTGAGTGGTAATTTTCAAAGGTAAATGGAAACCAATTCCTTTTATCTTCAATGATAATTGGACGTTTGCTTGAAAGGATAATGTAATGCTTTGGAAAAAGGGACAAGAGAATGGCGATAACCAGCAAAGAGCCGGTTCATATACAATCACCTCCAGGATTGATGGCCAGAAATCTTTCCTGTTGACCCTCAAAGCTACTTGCTACACTTCTACATTCATCCTCCACATCACACTCCTATAAACCTCACCTCCCTCTCCTTTAGTTTAAAGATACACTGCAGAAACAGGCCCACCGAGTCCATGCTGACCAGCAATCCAAGCACGCTTACACTATCCCACACACACTCGGGATAATTTACAATTATACCAAGCCTACAAACCTGTTCGTCTTTGGAGTGTGGCAGGAAACTGGAGATCCCGGAAAAATCTCACACATGTCACAGGGAGAATGTACAAACTTCGCACAGACAGTACCCGTGGTCAGGATCAAACCCGGCTCTCTGGTAGAGAGGCAGCAACTCTACCGCTGGGTCACCGTGCCACCTTGAGTGAAAGTCAGAAAGCCGGCATGACCCTATTTTGCATATTTACTTACAGAGATAAACGATTAACGATGGTACATCAAACAGAAGAAAGCAACTCTCAGGCAGGTTGTGAAACTCTGCATCAGCTAAATCAAAGAGCAGAGTCACTGGTGGGCAGGGACTCTCACAATGTAGTCCGAGATATTTCTCTCTTCTCCCCTCTCCCATCAGTCAAGAGGTACAGAAGATTAAAAACGCACACCTCCGGATTCAGGGATAGTTCCTTCCCAGTTGTTATCAGGCTGAACCATCCTCTCACCGGCTGGATTGAAGTCCTTACCCACACTTCTACCTCATTGGAGACCTTTGAACCATCTTTAATCTGACTTTATCTTGCACTAAATGTTATACCCTTTATTTTATATCAGGAACGATATGGATGGCTTGATTGGAACTTTGATGGATTTGAACGTAAAATAGATTTTTCACTGTACCTTGGTATATGTGACAATAAACTAAACTAAACTAAACTAAAGTAAGCAAACTATATTAAACTAAACTAAACCAAACTAAACTACACTAAATTAAAATAAAATATCTGTTATATTTAGAATCATAGAATCATTACAGTGTGGAAACAGGCCCTTTGGCCCCACCTGCCCACACCAACCAACATGTCCCATCTACGCTAGTCCCACCTGCCCACACCTGTCCCATATCTCTCTGAACCTGTCCGATCATGTACCTGTCTAATTGTTTCTCAAACGTTGCGATAGTCCCTGCCTGATTCTCCCCAGCATGTCTTTCCATACACCCACCACCCTTTGTGTGAAAAAGGTACCCCTCAGATTCCTATGAAATCTTTTCTGCTTCTCCTGAAACCTATGTCCTTGATCTCGATTCACCTACTCTGGCTGAATAGAGTGAGCAAGGTAAATTGATACCAAACTGCAGAGGGCTGAAAAGATGCTGGGTGTCAGCTCCTGAATTTAGGGTAAAGGAGCACGATTCCCACATTGTGGCTCAGTTGTCTATCTGCACAGCCCATAAAACGCAGCTGGAACTGCCCTGTGGAATAATCACATTAATTACCATAACATTCCAATTATTGCAAAAGGTTCTGCATGAGGCACTTATTCAATTGAAAACCATTATTATTTCAAAATGAGATATTATCTATTGTTTGAAATTGCACTATAAAATATTAATAACAGAGGTGCAATATTGGTGACATTAATATCATCCAAGGATATCAGCTGTCATAAAATGAATGCATTTGACATGATTTGTATCAACTGCCAAAACAACGAACATGAAAGGATAACAACATAGAAACAGAAAATAGGTGCAGGACTAGGCCATTCGAGCCAGCACCGCCAGTCAATATGATCATGGCCAATCATCCAAAATCAGTACCCCGTTCCTACTTTTTCCCATCTCATCTATAATAAATGAACTAGTATGTGTCCGAAAAAGGAGCAGGAAGAAGCCAAAGCTTATTAATTCCCGCCCCTTATTCAACTGCTTATAATTATCTTATACAAATTTTGCAGCTATATGTACTCCATATGTAACACCAGCAGCTATATGTACACCAAATTATTTACATTCATACACTAATCACATATTTACAAAGCCATACAAAAAGAAAGAAAGAAAAAAGAGAAAAAAAAAAAAAGAAAAGACCCTCATATACTATACAGTAGCTCTTAGTCATATATACAACCCATCACCCTATAATCACCCTTCCCAATACAATCAGTATAAGACAAATATCCCACTCATAATCACCAATCTTTTTGTACATCTTTTTAAACTGAATTATGTTTGTGCTAAGTTTTAACTGCTGTTCCAGATCATTCCACGAATTCACCCCACAGATTGCTATGCACACACATTATAGCATTGCAGCTACAAAAGAAAGCGCTGATTAAAAAAGTGCAAAGGCTGTATTGAGGTAGATTGTGTTATCGGGACTACACCTTAGCTTGTGTAAGGTCTGTTCAGTAGTCTGAAGTAGTGGGAAAGAAGCTGTTCCAGAATCTGGTGGTACTTGCTTGTTTTCAAGTCTTCATATCTTCTGAGTTGCTGCCTTACAGCGAATGCAGCGCCGGAGACCGGGTTCGATCCTGATTATGGGTGCTGTCTATACGGAGTTTGTACGTTCTCTCCATGACCTGCATGGGTTTTCTCCGATTTATCTTCGGTTTTCTCCCACACTCCAAAGACGTACAGGTTTGTAGGTTTAATTGGCTTGGTAAATGTAAAAATTGTCCTTAGTGGATGTACGATAGTGTTAATGTGCGGGGATTGCTGGTTGGCGTGGACCCGATGGGCCGAAGGCCTGTTTCCGCGCTGTATCGCTAAATTAAGCTAAACTAAACTAAGATGTATGACTGGGCTCAAAATAGTTCTTGTTTATTTTGGCTGCTTTGCCGAGATAGCTTGAAGTGTAGATGAAGTCAATGTGGAGGCATGTTTGTCTAATAGACTGGGCTACAATCACAACTCTGCAATTTCTGGATCAGATCAGTTACCCAAACCATGTAGTGATGCAGCTTCAAGGATGATTTCTGTGGTGCACGTTCAAACAACGCTTATAACTTTTACACATGCACCATAGAAATCATCCTATGAATCTGCAACACTTTAGTCATCTGAGGAAGTAGAGGTCTTGGTGTGTTTTCTTCATCGTGCTTGGTCCAGGAAGAATTGTTGGTGATTTTTTTGCCAAGGAATTTGAAGCTCTCAAACCATCTTGCACTTCAGCACCATTGATGTTGATTAGGGCATGTACACCACCTCATATCCTGGAGTCAATAACTAGCTCTTTGTCTTGCTGATATTGAGTGTGAGGTTGTTTTTCGTCTTTTTGTGTCTGTTTTAGATAGAATTTTGGTTTATTAGGCTGTGTTTGTGTGTGGGGGGGGCGGGGGGGAGGGTGAGAGAAACAAGGTTTTTAGTCTCTCCTTCGGGGGCATGCGACCTTTTCTTGTCGTGTCCCCGTCACCGTCTCCGTCTGTGCTGAGGCCTAATGGCGGAGTGGGTGGCCGGGGGAGAGGGGCCCTCGGAGCTGTGGCGTGCATTCAGAGCCCCAGTGTTCCAGCGGCGGCACTGGCCCGGCTTCGGGGCTTCGGCGCTCCAGCAGTTGCTCCAGCGGTGCTCCAGCTGCGGCCCGGCTTCGGCGCTCCAGGGCTCTCCAGCGGTTGCTCCAGCAGCGGCCCGGCTTCGGAGCTCCGGCGCTCCAGCAGTTGCTCCAGCGGTGTGCTCCAGCGGCGGCCCGGCTTCGGGGCTTCGGCGCTCCAGCGGCTCTCCAGCGGTGCTCCCAGCAGCGGCCCGGCTTCGGAGCTCCGGCGCTCCAGCAGGTTGCTCCAGCGGTGCTCCAGCGGCGGCCCGGCCTCAGAGCTCCGGCGCTCCAGCGGCTCTCCAGCGTTGCTCCAGCGGCGGCCCGGCTTCAGAGCTCCGGCGCTCAGCGTTCCCGTGGTCGATCCTGATTGGGAGCTGTGGTGGTGTTCCGGCGTTCGGCAACGGCGGCGGGGTGACGGCCTGGCTTCGGAGGCTCGGCCGCGGGCATAGTGGACGATGACATCGAAGGCCTGGATTGCCTCAGTACAGAGAGGGAACAAGTAGGGGAAAAAGACAAAGACTTTAAGACTTTTGGCCTTCCACCACAGTGAGGAGGTGCCTGGTGAACTCACTGTGGTGGATGTTAAATATGTGTTTTGTTTTAATTTATTACATGTTATGACTGCAAGGTAACAAATTTCGTTCAGACCGAAAGGTCTGAATGACAATAAAGGAATCTGAATCTGAAGTTGTTTTTTGACAGCATATTACTAAGCTCTTTATCTCCTTCCTGTTCTCCATCCTGTCCTTGTTCATGATCCAGCTCGCGATGTCATCTGCAAACTTGTAACTTTAGTGTTGAGCTCAGTATAATAACGAAGTGGACAGAGTACATGGATAGGACAGGAATATTAGGGGAATATGGGCCAAATGGGACTAGTTCAGAAAGGCTCCTTGGCCGGGATGGACTGAAAAGCCAGTTTTTATCTGCTGTACAACTCTATAATTCTATAAAATTATTGTATTGATTTTACAGGTTTTGAAGCAGGGAAAAATGTTTCCCTGGTGAGGATCTCAGACCAGCAGGGATCGATTTAAGAATAAAAGGTAGACATTTATGACTGAAGTGAGTGGAAAATTCTTCACCAAAAGTTTGGTGAATTGTTGGAACTCTTTACCCTGGAGAGGGTGTCAAAGCAGATTCATTGAATTCTTTCGAAATAGACATTGCTCGATTTCTGAGTAGTAAGAGAATCTAAACATTTATTGTCATTTGCACAAGTACAGTGAAATATGGGTACAGGCACAATGAAAATCGCGCGCTTGCAGCAGTAACACATGCATGCATATAGGACAACACACAAAAACAAATTACCACATGAATCACATATACCATTCTAAAGGAAAGAGACTGGTCAAAAATGAAATGCAAGTAGAAAAAAAACCCAAGTCCGTGGGTAGTACAAGAGATGCACCATAGTGTGTACCCCTTGTCTAGGTAGGATTGGAGGGGTTGTGCGGGATGGTTCAAGAAAGATTTAATAGGAATCTGAGGGAATTCAGAACTTTTTCACACAAAGGGTGGTGGGTGTATGGAACAAGCTACATAGTTGAGTTGAAGAAACAGTTAGACAGGTACATGGGTAGGACAAATATGGAGGGACCAAAAGAGGGCAGATTTGACTAGTGTAGCTGGGACATGTTGGCCGGAGTGGGCTGGTTGGGCTGAAGGGCCTGTTTCCACACTGTATCACTCTATGACTCTGTGACTAACTTGAGCATAGCTATTCCTGTTACCTGGTGGTATGGGGCTTCAGCCTTATTCAAATGCGGCACGGTGGCGCAGTGTTAGAGTTGCTGCATTACAGCGCCAGAGACCCAAGTTCGATCCTGACTACGGATGCTGTCTGTACCAAAACTTTGTATGTTCTCCCTGTGATCGTGTGGGTTTTCTCCGGATGCTCCGGTTTCCACCCACACTCCAAAAAATGTACACGGTTTATAGAGTTAATTGTAAAATTGTAATGGTCCTTAGTGTGTAGGATAGTGCTAGTGTACGTGGCGATCCCTGGTCGGCCTGGACTCGTGGTCCGATGTTTCCAAGCTGTATCTCTAAAATGTAAAGTCTAAAGTCCTGCCTGATGGTAACAATGAGAGTAGAGCATTGTTCGGATGGAGAGATGGGAATATTGCTGGAAAGTCACACTGAGACAGTAGATCAGCCCTGATCTTGATAAATGGTGAGACGGGATCAAGGACTAAATTGCCTACTGCTCCCAATTCTTATATTCTCATTCTATGCATATAAATCTTGTAAGGGGAAAGATAACACGTGGAAAGAATAAAGAAAATCAGTAAGAAGAATAGTGAGTTGGGAACAGGACCAAGTCATATATAACACAATAAAGCAAAGTTCAGGATGTCAGCCCTGCGTTCTTTCCACCGACACAAACTTGGATGTGACGAAGTTAATTCATAATTCACCCATGATTCCTTTGAATGGAAGAACAGGATTTTAAAGACTTTCCTGCCTACTACCATTGCTCAAAATCTTATAGAACGATTCTAAATGTAGACTTAATTAAAGGGATACAGAAACACAAAATCCATCAGCATACAATTACGTTTGGGTTGTGCCCGGCTGTGTCCTTTATAACTGCCCACGATATAACCATTGGATTCATTAATTCTACCTTTTCTGTATGAGATTAGTGGCCATGATTACCTTGCATGAAAACCCCGGGCAGCACAGTGGCGTAGTGGAGAGAAGGTCAAACAAGTACTGGAATAGCTCTGGAGTACTGGGAGTAAATATGGTAGAGTTGCTGCCGTTACAGTGCCAGAGACCTGGGTTGAATCCTGACCACGGGTGTTGTCTGTACAGAGTTTCTACATTCTCAATGCCTGGATTTTTCTTAGGTGTTCAGCTTCACCCCACGCTCAAAGACATATAGGTTTGTAGGTCAATTGGCTTCAGTAAAATTGTAAATTGTCCCGTAGTGTGTATAATGTGTTAAGTACAGGGTGTTCGTGGGACAGCGCAGACGCAGGGGGCTGAAGGGCCTATTTCCTCACTACATTTCTAAAGCCTAAAGTTTAAGTGAAGCTTGAAAGCATGCCACACAAGATTCAAGAACAACTTCTTCCCACTCTTATCAGACTTTTGAAACTGTTCTCCTATACCTAAGGATGTATTCTTGATCTCCCTATCAACTTGTGGCAGCCTTTCCCGTTTTTTTTTTAAACCTGCTTTTTTTGAGCAGCAGTAATATTATATTCTGCACTCTGTTTCTTTCTCTTTTCACACTTCATACTGTACTCATGTACGATTTGAGTGTAATCATGTATGGGCGATTTTCCCAGATTGCTCACAAACAAAGACACAAGAGACTGCAGATGCTTGAATGCTGGGCAAAAAAATGGATTCCAGCACCTGAGAGTGTTTAAAACGAAGAGCTTCAGTTACTTGCCGATATATTGAGAGCCTTAAGCTCCTAGCGTTAATATATTATCGACGATCTGTCATGAAAACAAGCACATTGATGCAACGGCCAAGAAGGCACACCATGTCTCTACTTTCCAAGGAGTTCTGAGGATATTCGGAAATGTCTCCAATGACTTTAACAAAACTTCTGCAGATGCATCGTAGAGGGGGGGGGGGGGGGTAAGTATACTGTTGGGATATATCACAGGTTGGTTTAGGAAACAACACTCTGCCCAAGGACTGCTAGAAATGACAGAGTTGTGGATGTAGCCCCAATCCACAACACAGACCAGATTTCCCACTATTGTTTCCATCTACACTACCACTGCCTCCGAAGCACCAGCGAACATAATCAAGACTTGTCCCACCTCTGGAGAGAAGAATTCCTTCTTCTCTCTACTCCCATCCAAGGGAATGTACAGAAGCTTGAAAACACGTACCATCAGGCTCAGGAACATATTCTTCCCCTCTGATAGCATGCTTCTGGAATGTTTTCTTCCATAAGCTAGGGCATCTAATTCATCTCTACCCCGCTTTAAACATTAGACTTTGTCTATGGATCTGATGGTGCCATAATCCTGAGAGTTATATTCTGTACTCTGTATCTTCCCTTTTGCTCTCTCTATTGTATTTGAGTTTCACTTGAATGTATTTATGTATAGTAACATCTAATCTGTATGGATAACACGCAAAACAAAGCATTTTGCTATACAGGCACTTCCAGACTTGTGTAACAGTTGACTTGCGTGTCAGAGCTCCCATGTGGGCCTCCGCACCGAATAGTAAATTTATGCGTTTGCAGTAGTACTTCCATTTCTGATGCACGCAACATCTGACTGCATATGGATCCATGGGACAGAACCTTCACGTAAGTCTGTAACTTGGTACACATAACAATAATAAACACAAATCCAAAAACAAAGGAACTCAGTGGTGTCTGACAGCATCTGATGACATTTTCGGTCGAGATCCTTCTTCAGACTGATCGGAGTAGGGGAGGGAAGGCTGGAAAAGAGAGCTGGGGGTGGGGTAAAGCCTGGCAAGTGATAGGTGGATACATATAAGCATTTGGGGCGATTGGCAGATGGTGGATTAAGTGACAAAGGTAGAGGTGGGAAGGTAGACGCCATGGAGGTCGGATAAGAAAAGGTAGACGATAATATGAATCAGTTGGAGTGGAAATGTGTGGAACGCGGACAGTGGGAAGGAAGGAGGGGGATAGAAGGAAAATGTGGGGACGGAGATAGGCAAATATGAGTGGAATGGAGGAAGGGAAAGGAACAGGGTGATTGTGATGGTGGGAGAGGAAGGGTGAAACAAGTGGCTGTTGTTGAGGGCAGCTTCCTTGGGAATCGAAAGCATGCTTCTCCTATGAACTCCACAAGGAAAATGTCTTAACATATCTACAGGCCAACGGTCTTAATATAGTCATCAGTGCAGGTGCCAGGTGGGGGGGGGGGGGGGGGGGGGGTTGAATATGGGTTTTATAATTGGGGGGGGGGGGGATTCTCCAGACCTCTGCGAGCTGCCAAGCAAGGCTTCCATAACAATGGGCCCAGTCCAACGGATTAACCAGAGCATTCTAAGAAGAGCTTTTCTGGACAGTTTAAAACCGCAATCGTAGTTCCTTCCTACATATTTAAATGGAAACATATTTTAGGGGCGTCCCACTGCAGCGACCTAATTTGCCGAGTTTAGAAGAGGTTTGTGTCGACTCAACTGCTCCGTATGGTCGGACAGTGGTCCTAGGTGGTCCTAGGAAGTCATGTAACTCTCCTTCATGCTCGACGGAAGTACCCGCATACTCGCGGCCTCAGTTTGTTCGGAGGAAAATCTTTCAGATGCATGAAAAAATTCCGAGAGGGTAAAAGATTGGTCGGCATGGTTCGTTTGAACTAGATAGAGCAGTGGAGTGGGGTCGCTAGGCAGTCTGAGGTAGTCGTATGCAATTCCTTTGCTGAATCTGAGCATTTTTAATTGATCATTGGAGTTTTCAGAACCAAGGAAAACCGGACGGTAATGTTTATCTGCCCACTAAACTTTATTAAAAGCTGTCTGGCTTCTTAAAAGTGTCTCCACCTCCTTCTCCCCCCTTTCTCCCTCCCTTTTCTCCCCTGTTCTCTCCCCTTCCCTCCCCTTCTCGCACCCCAACCCGGCTCTCTAAAGACCCCCCCCCACCCGCTCTCTAAAGACTTACCGTAACTGTGCACCTGTTTGTTACATTCCTGTTCATCGGGGTGTGAATTACAGACAGCGCTTCCCCGCTTTTGCTGGCCCCACGCCTTTGCGATGTGTTTGGTGTGTGTGTGTGGGTGTGTGCAGATCGGTCTTTCGGCTCGCAGTTTCCATCGCTGATGGTCGACCCAGCTCGAGTTTTTCAGGGAGTGCCCTCGAGCTTGAAGGACCGATGACAGTCGCTGAAAAAGTCGACGTTAGTGGGACAGGCCCCTTTGGTTTAGTTTTATTGTCAGTGTGTTGAGGTACACGAGAAAAGCTTTTGTTGTGTGATAACCAGTCAGCGGAAAGAACAATACTGATTACTCAATTGAGCATCACAGTGTCAGATACATTATCACGGTAATCAATGGGGATAACATTTAGAGCAAGAATAAAGTCCAGTAAAGTTCGATCAAAGATCGTCGTGAAGGTGTCCAGTGATGTAGATAGTAGCTCAGAACGGCTATCTTGTTGTGATAGGAATTGTTCAGTTGCTTCAGGCTGTCTTCTGTGTCAATGAAACAATGGAGTTTTTACTTGTGGCATAAATCCATGTTTTATAACAGTTTTCCAGAAATTCCCATTGAGATGATGTTATAACAATTTTCATCAGGAAAAGCAGTTGTTGCTGTTAACTTGTTTTCAATCGTATTTTATAAAGTTAAATTTACTAGGAGAGAAACGTCAGCTATGGGCTTTGCCTTCATGGGCGGAGTACGTTTTTGTGTTCCTTGGTCAGTGAAAATGGGTTTAATTTCATTTGATATCTAAAGTAAAGTTTGGCTTTCTGAATGAGATATTTGTTTTCAAAACACAGTCATTACTCAAGATAGTTACAAAATGCTGAGTAACTCAGCGGGACAGGCAGCTTCTCTGGAGAGAAGGAATGGGTGACGTTTAGGGTCGAGACCCTCCTTCAGATTGAGAGATAGGACAGTATATCACGAAGGGTAGTGTGTGTGAAAAACAAGACATCAAAAGAGGTGTGGATCAATAAAAAGAAAAATGTAGTAACATCATTGTTGCTAGAGAAGGTGACAACAAAGCAAATCGAGAACCATTAAACCATATAAAACCATATAACAATTTTACAGCACGGTACAACAGGATCCATCTCGGCCCTTCCAGCCGTGCCGACATTTATTTTTCCCTAGTCCCATCTACCTGCACTCAGACTATACCTCCATTTCTCCGTCCACTTTTTTTGTAAATATTTTTTATTAGACGTAAGCTACATATTAAAATAATATACTTGTCACATATTTCGTAATATTATTAATATTAACAATGATGTCTTATTTGTATTGCCATAACTTTTTTTTATTGCAGCTAGGAAAAAAAATAGAGAAAATAAAGTAAAAATTGGAGATAATCTAATATTATATTTGACTTATTTTGATTATCTCTATAAAAAAGAGATTATCTAAATAATTAATTTTGAGTTCCAGGGATCAGATTCATATTACATCAACATTTGAAATTATCTTAAATACTTTCTGTCCAAAATTTAGTTTTTTTATACAATTTGTAATGAATGCGTTTGTTAGACTTATAAGTGCTGACATTTATCACATATTGGCAGATACATTTGAAAAAATACTATGTAATTTGGGGATTTTGAATAATGTATCAAATGTAAGATTTTAAATGTATTAGAGAGTGCTCTAGCATTTAAGAAACAATGGATGTATATGTTGTAAACTTGCACCCCATACTTCTAGACGGTTTAATTGACTTAATTCGTTTTCTCATGATTGGCCTACTATATTTCTGTCATTGGGACCATCAATTTTCACAATAAAAATTATTATAAATATATGATATCCAATTTTTATGTGTTCGGGTGTTTATTTAGACATTCATTTTCAATTTCTCTTTCTATTTCTGATTTCTTGTGTGTTTGCTTTTACATAGTCTCTAATTTGTAAAATATTTAAAGAATAGTTTGAATGTAATCATAATGTTTGTTGTAATTCTTGAATTACATGAAGGAGTTTTCCTTATGAGATCGCCATCTTATTAACTCCATAGTTTTTCCATTGTAAAAAACTTTTGTCCATGATTGAAGTTTAAATGTAAATGTTATTTAGAATGGTAAGGGCTAGTGGTATACACTTCAATTTTAATGTTTTCTTTATTTGTTTCCAGCTACGTATTCCACTTTATATTTATGGATTTTCACTATAGATTTTCTTACCTAGTTTAACTATTAGCGAATTAAAATCGAGCTAATTTCAAAAGGGCGGAACAATCTTCTTTTCTCCATTTTTAACCAGATTGGTTGTTTATCTGTGGTGCTCTACTAACCCAAAAATTATATTTTTAATATCACACTTTACTTTTAATGTTAAAATCGATCCTGCCTCCACCACTCTGCTGGAAGCTCATTTCAACACAGACACCACACTCTGAGTAAGAAGTCTCCCTTATGTTACACCCGAAACTTCTGTCCCTTAATTCTAATGTCATGACCTCTTGTTTGAATCTTTTCCTTCCCTCAATTGGGAAAAGCTTAACCACGTCAACTCTGTCCTATCCCTTTCATGCATTATAACGACCCTCATCAAGTCCCCATTTTACCATTCTGCGCCTCCAAAGAATAAAGACCTAATTGTTCACCTTTATCTCTGTAACATAGTTGCTGGACCCTCGCCAAATTCTAGTAAATCTCATCTGTACTCTCTCTATTTTGTTGACATTCCTTCTATAATTATGGCACCCAAAAAATTGTACACCATTACTCCAGAATTGGTCTTACATTGCCTTGTACATATTTTTACATTACTTCCTATCTATATTACTGTTCTGATTTACTAAAGGCCAGCAACACCAAAGGCTTTCTTTAACTCACCCTATCTACATGGCGATTTCACTTCAGGGAATATGCACAGTTATTCTCTAGATCTCTCTGTCCAACAGCATTCCTCAATTCCCATACCCATTTACCAATGTACGTCCTAATTTTGATTTGTCCTGCCAAGATGTATTGAACATCACACTTATCAGGCATTAAAACTCCATCTGCCATCTTTTCAGCCCATTTTCCAAATGGCCCAAATTCTCTGTAGACTTTGAAAATCTACTTCATTATCCCAACCCCTATTCTTAGTTCATCTGCATACTTATTATCCAATTTTCCACCCCATCATCCAGATATTGATGTACATGACAAACAACAGTGGACCCAACACAGATCCCTGATGACCCCATTGGTCCCAGCTTTCAACCTGACAAACAGCCATCCACCATTACTCTTGCCATCTC